>PVKV010005565.1:0-113562 GCA_004027835.1 Alouatta palliata
TTTTTTTTTTGAGATGGAGTCTCTGTCTCCCAGGCTGCAGTACAGTGGAGCAATCTCGGTTCACTACAACCTCCGCCACCCAGGTTCAAGCGATTCTCCTACCTCAGCCTCCTGAGTAGCTGGGATTACAGGTGCACGCCACCAGGCCCAGCTAATTTTTATATTTTTAGTAGAGATGGGGTTTCACCACGTTGGCCAGGCTGGTCTCGAACTCCTGGTCTCAGGTAATCCGCCTGCCTTGGCCTCCCGAAGTGCTGCGACTACAGGAGTGAGTCACCATGCCCAGCTGCTTGTGACATTTTTCTTTAAAGCATACTCAGAAAATGTGTGAACCGCTGGCTAAGTATTTGTGCTCTGAAGTTGGGAATCATCAGATTGTTCATCACTTAAAACGAGGAGAACATCATGAATGTTCTCAAGATCTTAATTATCCACCTTACCTGATGGCAAGACCAGGAAAACAATGTCATTATGCAGCTAAGCAAGGAATCTAGTGATCTGATTCACTTCAAATGTAGACAGGCTTTATCGCCAAGTGTATCGCCAAAGGACATTTTGGTGGCAGAGTATAAAACCCTTAACCAGCGTCACCTGCCAGCAGTTCCGCCAGTCCCCATTCAGTCTCTCCTTGGAGCCCCGGCTGGTTGGAAGTCAGGCTCGCCTACAGCAGGTGCTCTGTGCTGCCACTCTGCCAACATCAGCATCTTTCTTCCTTCCGTTCCAGATTTTGATGGTAGACATAAAAATGATAATAAGAGCTTCCGTGTGCATGCTGGGGTACTAGGCACCTCATGTACTTGTCTTCTAATCACAAACACTCTCAGGTGTCTCAGAGTCAGAATGGAAACCTGGGTCTTTGAGGTTAAAAGCCCCGGGGTAATAGACATGATGGTAATTTCACATGTGTGTGGACACTGAAGGCTGAGGCAACTATGGGGTGACAAAGTCCACTTTCAGATCTTCTGTTTGTCCAATTACTGTATGCTGTCTGGCTGCCACTGGCCAGTCTCTGCGATTTGGCTTAGAATGCTGGGCAAATTACCACAGACAAGCGGTCAGAAACAGGATGAGTCTCTTGGAACTGCCAGGATCAAAGCAGCCACACAGGGCTCACATCTGAAGGCGACCCTTTCTTTACATGTGTGACATAGAAAGGACTCTTGACCACAGACCTTTACTGTTATTCTTAATAGGAGTATTATTTGGCCTCCCTACTCCATTCAGGTAACGGACAGGCTCAGTAGTATCATTTTGAAATTGGAGGACAGCAATTCATAGAGACAGAACAAATGAGCGTCTGTCACAAGAAAGAACAATCCGCAAACATTGAAAACTAGAGTTCATTTTAAGGGGTTTGTATTTTTTACACTTCTTTTTAAAGGAGATAGTTCCCTAACTAAATCTGGAGTAACTATGAATAAACAGAAGTGAGTCTGAATTCAATGCACATCACATTTTGCCACAGTTTCCCAGATTTAGCCAACATTTGTCTGTGATACTTCCAATATTGAGCTTTTCACATATCAACAAGTAGTGTCTTAACAAAAGAAATATAAGCCAAGTGCAGTAGCTTGGGCCTGTAATCCCAGCACTTCGGAAGGCCAAGGTGGGAGGATTGCTCAATGATAGGAGGTCAACACTAGCTTGGGCAACATAGTGAGACCCTGTCTCTACAAAAAAAAAAAAATGTAAGTATCTGGACATGATCACGTGCCTGTAGTCCCAGATACTCAGGAGGCTGAGGCAGGAGGATCCCTTGAGCCCAGGAGTTTGAGGGTGCAATGAGTTATGATTGTACCACTGCATTCCAGTCTAGGCAACAGAGGAAGACTTTCTCTCTCTCTCCCCTCCGCCACCCTCTCCATATATATATAGAAAAACAAGTGCCAATAAGCAAATGTATTGTCTGTAAAGTCTTTGCTAAATAAATATTCCTCTTTGTTTGAGATATATATATATAACTGTGTGCTGACTATATATGGAATCTGCCACTCCCACAACCCACCATCTCACCATCTCATCTGCTCAACCTTGAGCCAGATAACTGATGCAGTTAGCCGCTTCATTAAGTGTCAGGTTCCCACATTGATTTTGGGAAGCATCCCAGAAAATCTGCATCCTTGGTGCCTGTACTGGGTTGAATTATTTATTTATTCCACTTTATTTATCCCCCCAGAAAAACTCATGTCCACCCAGAACCTCAGAAAGTGACCTTATTTGGAAATATGATCTTTGCAGATGTAATTAGTTAAATTGAGGTCATACTGAATTAGGATGGGCTCTAAATCCAATCACTGGTAACTTGATAAGAAAATTCACAGAGATGCTTGTCGTGTGTGGTAGCTCACACCTGTAATCCCAGCACTTTGGGAGGCCGAGGTGGCTGGATCACTTGAGCCCAGGAGTTCGAGACCAGCCTGGCCAACATGGCAAAACCCCATCTCTACTAAAAAAAATACAAAAAAGAAAATAAAATTCACAGAGATACGGACACACAGGAAGAAGGGCATGAAGACACCGGCAGAGACTGGAGTGAAGCCAGGAACACCAAGGATTTCCGGCAATCACTAGAAACGAGGAGAAAAATATCAAGCAGGATCTCCCTCAGAGGCCCTGGAAGGAACTGACCTTTCTGGCACTTAGATTTTAGACTTCCAGCTTCTAGAACTGTGAGAATACATATCTGTCACTTGAGGCCACTGGGCCGATGGTAATTTATTACCCCAAAGAAGCATTTGCAGGGCCAGAGATTTCTCCCATTTCTGATGTCCATGTTTCTGTTTTTTCTGGGAAGCCAGTGGGGTTAACAATTGTGACTATGTCCTTTAGTTCCCAAGGAAAGTAAATTTGGGCCTCAGTGCACCTCATTCCAGAAGATAAGCTGTATACTATCCATACATAGCTTGGACAGAAGATGTACTGTCTGTAAAGTCTCTGCCAAATAAATATTTCTCTTTGTTTAAGAGTTATACTGGCTTGCTTTGTGTATTTTTTTAAAGAACGACGGTCTATCCCAACCAGGAAAGGAAGATTGGCTAGTTGTCACTACAGACACTTTCTGACCCAGGTCACCTTCACCACTCACCCCTACACTCACATACTGCTGCTGGAATAGGCACCTGGCTGTCACCAGAGGCCAGGGGTGGTCTGTGAACCTCAGGCTGAGCCCCTCATTGCTAAGGAATACACCCTGCCCCCCAGCCAGGAGCATTTCAGTAGTTGAAAGTCCCACTTAGAGCAGAGGTCACAGGCATTGCAGATGCGTTCACAGGCACTGCTGCATTCGCTCTGTGCTGCTTTTATACCCAATGGGGAAGAAAGCAGAGCAAAAGAACTCTGCCTCTCTTAGTGTCTTGCATTTTACACCTCATTGCAATTCAAAGAATTCAAACATCATGGCCTGCCCTAAACCACAGGGGTTTAAGAACCATGCAAGCAACTGCTTCAGAGGAACAAGGATCAGAGAGGGAAGGATGTGAACCCTTGGCCCGAGTCACAGGCAAACAGGGCCTGGGGAGCCAAGCTGGCTCCTGCGGTCACCTGCAAGGGTGATAGCTCTACCTGGGTATTGCTCTGTGTCTTATTCATAAAGTGGAATAAATAATCCCCCACTTTCTAGTTATGTAGCTCTTGGCCGTAACCTTTATAAGGGTATATGAAACAGTGTCTGCTGAGGTCCTAATTTGAACTTCTTTTTAGCATGCCAACCTGCCAAGAAACAAGCAAAAACAGAAACACATTATGGGCTTCTGATCTAAAAGCCACAATCAATATACTTAACACTGGCCTAAGGACAAACAGGTGATGCCAGCTGTGAGCCTTCGCAGGGTTCACAGGGTCTAATTTAATAAATTAGACATGTTTCATTTATTGGGACCTCACATACGTCTTGACCATTGATTTTGTCAAAATATTTTGCTCTAGAAAAACAAATGCCAATTTCCTCTTCCTTGTCCTCCTCTCCTGCAGGTTGGTCGACAACTTCTGTGTTTGCAAAGGGTGCGGTGTGCCTTGCTGTCTCATGTATGAGATTTATGTGGAGTCCTGTGGACAAAACGCTGAGAACCATGTCAACCCGGCCACCTTTGGGAAGGTAAGTTGTGAAGATTAAGAATGCTCTGTTCACTGAGTGCAAAAAAGGGAGCAAGTTAATGGAGGAAATGTTGAAATGTATTTGGGTCTAATGGATTTTCAGTGGGTATCTTTGGCTTCCTTCCCACCAGCTGGTCAACATCCTTCAGCTTACTGAAGAGCCATTCTGTTAGCCACTTCCCTTTGTCCACACTTCATAGTGAGGGCCAAGGAAGGATGAGAAATGGGGTAGCACCTAAGGGAATGTAATTATGGCAGCTCCAAGCACTCCTCAGGGAGCCGGGTTTGCTGGGCTGCTATTCCCTGCATAGAATGCCAAGCTCTGAGAGCTGCTTTGGCACCACACAAGCTCTGAGAGCCACTTTGTGGTATGGAACAACTGATAATTCTCACAGTTTGATTGTACTGAGAGAACTCATTGGCTCTTAAAAGATTTCCTCTGGAGGTTAAGATTTTTTTTTTTTTTTTTTTTTTTTTTTGAGATGGAGTTTCACTCTTGTTTCCCAGGCTGGAGAGCAATGGCATGATCTCAGCTCACTGTAACCTCCACCTCCCAGGTTCAAGTAATTCTCCTGCCTCAGCCTTCCAAGTAGCTGGGATTATAGGCACCTGCCACCATGCCCAGCTAATTTTGTACTTTTAGTAGAGATGGGTTTTACCATGTTGGCCAGGCTGGTCTTGAACTCCTGACTTCAGGTGATTCACCTGCCTCGGCCTCCCAAAGTGCTGGGATTACAGACGTGAGCCACCACGCCTAGCCTCTGGAGGTTAAGATTTATATCCTAGAACTTTGTTTAAGACCACATACTGTACAGCAAACATTAGCACAAGCATTGTCCAAGACCCTCTGCATTCAACAAATGTTTATTTAGTCACTGCTGTGTGCCAGACTGAAGATACAATGAACAAAATAGATAAAAATTCCTGTCCTTAACTGAACTTCTGTTTGTCACAGCCACCTAGTCCAAGCAGGTAGCATTCATGTCATTTCATGGTCGAGAAAACAAACCTGGAGTGATTAAAGCTAAGGGTCCCACAGCTGGTTGCAATATGTGGGTGGCAGATACAGCTTCTTGAATTGTGACTCAGAGCTCTTTCTACTTGGTCTTCCCCTAAAATGTTTTTGAACTCAAAGAGATGTTGGAGGTCACCTCATCCAAGTGTACACCCAGTAGAAGATCTCTTCTAAAGCACTTCGGCTGGGACCCTCTTATGAGGACCAAGTGCCCTCTTGGAGCAGAGACAGTGCTGTCGGGGCATAGAGCTGGGTGAAGGGACAGCCCATTTCTGCAAAGAAGATGATTCCCCTTCTGGGAAAACACAGCCCCGTTCTAGGATTTGTGGCATGGCAAAGAGAACACAGGCTGATGAAAAACTGCACAACTCCTCATCAGGGGCCTTGGAACAGTTCATGACCTGCACAACCATGCCCCTTTGGGTGGCCATCTGGCTTGGATTTCAGTGATCTAGGTGACAAGGAGATTGTTCACTGGGCCACAAGGCTGCCAGTTCAATTTCCTGCCTCCAGTTCTTCCTTCTTTCCCTCCTTTTTAGTGGTCCTCAGGTGGACATAATTGGATTGGTTAATGACACACTTTCTTCACTGAGGAATGCGTGGTTTAAGAACTTACTTCAGCGGATTCTTTATACAATGTAATAAACATCTATGAACCCACCACCCAAAATGAACCATATTGCCAGTCCCCCACATCACATCTCCTCGCCCTCCCTGCTGGTGGGAACCTTCATCCTGTTTATGATGACCTTGCCTTTTGAAAAAGAGATTTAGTGCACTTATATGTATTGTTTAAAAGCCTATTTTTAAATTTTTTTTTTTTTTTTTTTGAGACGAAGTCTCACTCTGTCACCCAGGCTGGAGTGCAATGGTGCAATCTCAGCTTACTGCAACCTCCACCTCCCAGGTTCAAGCGATTCTCTCACCTCAGCCCCCTTAGTAGCTGGGATTGTAGGCACCTGCCATCATGCCTGGCTAACTTTTGTATTTTTGCAGAGATGAAGTTTCACCACATTGGCCAGGCTGGTCTTGAACCTGACCTCAGGTGATCCGCCTGCCTAGGCCTCCCAAAGTACTGGGATTATAGGCATGAGCCACTGCCTATTTTACATTTTTGTTGTTTAACTTTATTAAAAGGGATATGGTGTTGTTTGCAATCTTTAGGAACTTTTTTCACTTAGTAGTATCTTAAGATTCATCAGAATTCAAAGGCCCATTGTGTAATATTTCACAATGTACTCATCCACTGTCCCATTGATGGGCATTTAGGTTGTTGCCACTGTGAACATTTGTGTATGTGTGTCCTGGTGTGCGTGTGCAGATTTTCTCTTGCATCTGTATGTCCAAGAGTGAACTTGCAGAGTCAGGGGGTGCATGGCCAAATGACATCAGAGGATGTGGCCACACCGTTACCCTCCCCCCAGCATTCCTGTGGTTTTCAGTTTTACTTGCAAAACATTGAAATGATTAGATCCATTCTTCCAAACAGTCCTCATTTTTGAAACTTCTGGTCATTGGTGGAAGTTCTGCACTTGTGATTATCACAGAATCTTCTAATATGGAAGCTGCTCACATATCTGAAACAACTGTTCACCTCTCCCTGTCCCTTTGCCCCCCTGCCAACCAGTTTTATTATGACTTCAATTATTGATGTTTCCCTTAAAGGTGGTACCAAGGGTGCAACCCGCTGCCTCAGATGTGCTCAAAGGACAAGAGCGCTTACCTTTTTTTGGCTACTGCTGGCTTTTATTTTTCTCTATCTGTTGATTTCACTTTAAGTTTGTAGTCAACAGAAACAATCCTAAAGTACTTTTTTCTAAAGAGTTGAAATTAGGGTAAGCCTCCTCAAACAGTTTTGTAAACCGTAAAATATTAATACTCCATATAAATACAAAATAGCATTGTTATCAGACTGTTATCATCATGTAATTAACTATTTGAACCCAAGAATAGCTATTCTCCTATTCCTATTGTATTTTACTTCTTCAGTTTTTTGTTTTGTTTTGTTTGTTTTTTTGAGATGGAGTCTTGCTGTGTCGCCAGGCTGGAGTGCAGTGGCGTGATCTCGGCTCACTGCAACCTCCGCCTCCTGGGTTCAAGCGATTCTCCTGCCTCAATCTCCTGAGTAGCTGGGATACAGGCGCATGCAACCATGCCTGGCTGATTTTTTTGTATTGTTTTAGTAGAGATGGAATTTCACCGTGTTGGCCAGGATGGTCTCAATCTCTTGACCTCGTGATCTGCCCGCCTCAGCCTCCCAAAGTGCTGTGATTACAGATGTGAGTCACTGCCCTCAGCTGCCTCTTCAATTTTAACCTGCAGTTCTATTTCTCACCATCTTCTTGAATCACAGGTGGTTCATACAGTCTTCCCAACCTGCTGAAGCAGCTATGTTTGAAAAGTGTGTCTTTTGTCAAGTCATCTTGCTAGGTGACCATAGAGGTGAAACAGCCTTGTAACAGGTTTTCTCAATAGCTGGGAATTCCCCCAGCTGCTATCATCCAGCTCATATTTTGCCATTTCATCACTCTGAATATTGGGAAACGTCATCCAAGACCGAGCTGAGTGCTGGGTGTCCTGGCCCTGCAGCCTTTTCCTATCCAGGCATCTACCTACCACCTGTATCACAGGGAAGGGGTTGACTTTAGCTTGACGAGTTTTAGCTCCACGGGATTCCTACTTCCTTTACTAGCATAGCAAAAGCTCTTGTTCATGATTTTTTAAAGATCTTATTATAAGGCTGTTTCACTTCCATGGTAATGCCACTGTAAAGCATTTTAAAAAATGTTAAAGAGACACCAGTGTGTGACAACACGCACTTAGGTGGTTGGTTTTTTTTTTTTTTTTTTTTTTTTTATTTGAGATGGAGTCTCACTCTGTCACCAGGCTGGAGTGCTGTGGCATGAATCTCGGCTCACTGCAAACTTTGCCTCCTGGGTTCAAGCAACTCTCCTGCCTCAGCCTCCCGAGTAGCTGGGACTACGGGGATGCACCACCACGCTCAGCTATTTTTTGTATTTTTAGTAGAGACGGGGTTTCACCATGTTGGCCAGGATGGTCTTGATCTCTTGACCTCATGATCTGCCCGCCTCAGCCTCCCAAAGTGCTGGGATTACAGGAATGAACCACCGTACCCAGACTGGCATTTTTTAATCTCAATACCTAGGATCCCCTTAGAATTCCCCAAGATGCCAAGGTACTAACTTTCAGCTCTTATTGGAAATTTGCCTCAAGAATGGGCCACATCAGTTGAGCTAGTATTGGGAAGGATCTCCATGCTGCTGAATTTGTGACTAAATGGAGAAGGGAGGGGAAAGGAAAAGGATGTGATCCCAAAGTGTGTTTACAAGAGAAACAACAAAATCCGCAATTCTCACTTCCTCCCTCCTCCCCTGGGAATGGAGTCGGTTTCTTGCCTGGTTCCTGTGCAGATGTTGGAATGTTTCTTGTTCTTTGTGGTAGTACTGGGCATATGATGGGTAAGGCTCATTCCTGGAACAAGTGATATTTTATATGGGTTAGGGAATTTCCGGAAGGCCGACTTCCTCGTTTGAAATAACATTTAGTGATGTTTTTCTGAGTATAAAAGGACTACATCCCCTTTGCAGGAAATGTGGAAATTAGAGGAGAACGTGTAAAAAAGAGAAAATGAATGCCGGCTGCCGCTTCCCTGTCCAGAGATACAGGCAGGTGTGTGTAGTTCATTTGCAGATGTGCACACTCACTCATGCACACATATGGGACTGGCAGGAACTGGAGGGGTAACCACATGGCAACTTCGTCTTCCTATTCTGTGTCTGAAGGTATCCGGTGGCTAGTTCTTCTCCAGCTCCTGAGTGAGCATTTGAGCAAGCAGCATGACCTTGCTGGAAGTTCCTGGATGATACAAAGTCTTGTTGTCACTGTAATTACCCAACGAGTCATCAGTCTGATGCTTAAAGTATCCAGTCCCAGATAATATCAAAACTCGGAACTTGGTTTAAAGTGGAGCCGTTTCCCTATCCCTTCCAGTTTGGTATCTTGGCACAGAGAACTAGGCCTGGGGCTTCTTCCCGCCCTCTCCCTCTTCCCGCAGCTCACCAGCTGTGGCCTGACCACTCTGGAAGGGAGAGAAGGAGGTAAGTGGCTGGACAGTTCTTCATGGCTGGAGGCTCTGGGGGCCAGGCGGACCCTGACCTTCTGGTGCTGGTGTTCAGGGCCCCCTTGGGACTGTCCCAGCGTGCATCGCCAGGCTTGGTGAAGGATCCTTTTCAGTGGTCACGTGCTGCCTGCCCAATGGTCTACCTCCCTGGGCTGCTGTGGCTGACCACCCATCTGGGGGGCCTTGCAAGGCAGAGTCTGGGCCCTCCCACATGCCAGCTCTTTCATGGAGAGGACACAGCCATTGTCAGCCTGCACAGACTGGGTGAGCCTACCAAACCCAGAGCTGCACCCATCTCTTCCACTCTCCTGCCAGAGCCGCTGGCCAGCCCTGCCTTCACTGCCCACCAGGAGCCTGAGGATGCTCTTTGAGTGACACAGGCCTGAGGGGGCCCACCCCCCTCCCACACATGCTTCACAGGGAAGAGGGTGGTTTTGAAGTTGGAAAGCCCCTTATGTGTCCTCTTCTCTCTACCTTGTTGAGAGTGATGAGTGTTACGGGCTTCTGTAGAGTTCTGTAACCACATTTCAGCTAAACACCTGAGGACACAAGTCCCCTAGGGTATGCATCTCACAATTCGCTTTCCTACCTGTTATCTGCTGCCTTCTTGCCTCATCCAGTCATGTGAGGCCAAATGGATGGATAGATTGAAAGATCGATGTGTGGATGGATGACGGACTAACAGATAATAATTAGACAAGAAGACCTCTCAGAAGACTTTCTCCTTCCTGATGTGAGTTCTGTCTCCTCTTTGGGCCTTGAGTACCGTGTGGCCTCTTTTTGCTGCCTTACCTCCTGGCCACACCTATTACAAGGACTCCTTTTGACAAACTTCTTCAATTCTTTTCACTTGAGTGTGTTGTTTCCTGTCGGGACCCTAATTGATAAAGATAGATAGGTAGATAGACAGATACCCAGGCAGACAGACAATTGGGCATCAGGTAATATGGTAACATTTTTAACAGCACCAAGCCTGGAATGGAACTTAGATTGTAACCCCGGGTAAGATAACCATCTTGTTTCCACTTCATCGTATGTAAAGTGAGGATAGTAATAGTAGTGATATTAATAATAGTACCTACTTCATGAGGTTCTTTTAAGAAAGAAATGAGAAAACACATGTAAAGAGAATAAAGCAGTCCTGGCATGTGGAAAGCACCCAAGAAATATTAACTTTTATCATTATTTTTGCCTCAAGTATCATCAACATTTTCACATTAAAATATTTTCAAATGCATCTTGTGTAATAGCTGTGAAATATTTTGGGGGGTGTACCATAATTAACCATATCCCCTTTTTTTGAGGCAGAGCGTTGCTCTGTCACTTGGGCTGGAGTACAGTGGCATGATCTCAGCTCACTGCAACCTCTGCCTCCTAGGCTCAAGCAAGCCTCCCACTTCAGCCTCCCAAGTAGCTGGGACTACAGGCGTGCCACCACACCTGGATAATTTTGTTTTGTTTTGTTTTGTTTGTAGAGACAGTATTTTGCCAAGTTGCCCAGTCTGGTCTAGGACCCCTGGGCTCAAGCAATGCACCCACCTCGGCCTCCCAAAGTGCTGGGATTACAGGTGTGAGCCACCGCCCAGCCTAACCATATCCTTTATTGGAAATACAGGTTGTTTGTAATTTTCCTGTTTTAAACACCGTAAGTCCCCATCCATATCTGGTCATTTTTCTAGGATAGATCCCCACATGTGGCTTGTCAAATTGCTTTCTCCAACCAACTGTAAACAATTACAGTCAGTTCCCACCCCTGATGATAATTCATGGTATTCTTACACAAATTCATAATATTCCTATGCCAGCAAACTTGTTGGGTAAAAATTAGAATTAGCTGTCTCTACTTGCATTTATTGGATTATAAGGTGAGCACTTTTGATGTCCTTTGGTCATTGTGTACGTTATTTGTACAGATATTACCACCAGACCATTTTATATTGGGGCATATTTCCTATTGATTTGTTTGAGCTCTCTCTTTATTCAGGATATAATTTTTAACTTAATTATATTTTCTGCAAGGTATCATCCCAGTTGATTTTTTTCATTGTAACTGTGTTGTATTTGTTCTCTATATTAAACTGAAATCACAGGACAGTCCTGGTTGGGGTGACTCAGTATCATCGAATGTGCAGAGTATTATGTTGCCGGACAACCAAGCACTTTACTTCCGCTTTCTCTCCAAAACACCAGATTATTTCCCAGGGCTAGAATCTGAGCCTGCTGCATACTTTCTCATAATTTCTTTAGGTACTTAAGATGTGCGTCTTAATTTTATTTTGCAACTAAACATATAGGAAGGCTTTTCAGTGATTTTCTTAAGTTAGAAGAGATGAAATTGTCAGACTCTCTGATTGACAGTAGGAATTTCTAGCCTCTAATTCTGCATTTAGATTCGGCTGACTTTTCTTTTTATCTTCTGTCGTTTTCGTCCTGTACATTTTGGTTCTCCTGCCCTGAGAGACCCTCTGCATTTGCAGGCATGACCAAGGTATTAATTGTGTCAAACTTGCCTATCCAACTCTTTCGTCTTGCCTCCCCCACACCCTGGCTTGTTTGGGCTTCCTGCAGGAAGAGGTAGGACCTGGAGCCAGACGAGACAAATAATGATTCACATTTCCATAGAATCCCACTGCTTGGGGGCTAACTGAAAAAAAAAAAGAAGGAGGAGGGATGTGACATGAAACCAACAAGTGAGGGCTGAATGGTTATGTACAGGATGTAGAAAAAGAATAGAAATAATTAGTTGACAGCTCTGAACACCTCGGCTTCCCTGATCTGTGTTTTGTAACTTCACGATGGTCCAGGATTTCTACTCTCAACATCCATGTCATGGATGCCACGCTCGTCGTGAACCTCTTTGATTCAGAAACTAGAACAGACTTCTATCAGTCATAACTGTAATATCATGGCTCTCTAACAAAGTACTGATAAACAAGACAGCATTCACTAACCAAACCCAGAAAGAGAAAAAGATTAGGCAAAAGAATGGATAATACAAAGTAAAATGAGTATCACATTAGAAAAAGAGGAAACTGGTAAAATTATAGCCTTCTCACAGGTTGGACTATGATGCCAAACTGTGAGACCGGTTGTGACTATGGTCCATCGTTCCCTGTTTCCAGAGAATTTTTAATGACAAGGGGAAATGTTCATGGCATGATGTTGAGGGAAGAGAGTAGAATGCAAGACTGCAGACATGCTAATTGTGTGACGCCGGGTATTAACTGTGAAACACAGAGAACACATACACATATTGGGACTTTGAAAATAAGACTGGAATCAATGACATTGAGGGTTTTTAGTTTAGTTTTGTTTTTTTGAGATGGAGTTTCACCCTTGTCACCAAGGCTAGAGTAGAGTTCACTCTCGACTCACCGCAACTTCTGCCTCCTGGGTTCATGCCCTGCTAATTTTTGTATTTTTAGTAGAAACAAGTTTTCACCATCTTGGCCAGGCTGATCTCAAACTTCTGACCTCAGGTGATCTGCCCACCTTGGCCTCTCAAAGTGCTGGGATTACAGGCGTGAGCCACCATGCCCAGCCAACATTGAGGTTTAAATGGCAGTTTTCTCCAAGTGGTATGTTTTCTTTTTTTCTTTTCTTTTTTTTTAGGGGGGACAGAGTCTTGCTCTGTCACCCAGACTGGAGTGCAGTGGCATGGTCTTGGCTCACTACAACCTCCACCTCTTGGGTTTAAGTGATTCTCCTGCCTCACCCTCCGGAGTAGCTGGGACTACAGTGTGTGTGCCACCACGCCGGGCTGATTTTTGTATTTTTAGTAGAGACCAAGTTGTAGAAATGGGTTTTACCATGTTGGCCAGGCTGGTCTTGAACTTCTGACCTCAAGTGATCTGCCTGCTTCTGCCTCCCAAAGTGCTGGGATTACAGGCAGGAGCCACAGTACCTGGCCTCCAAGTGGTATGTTTTCTTTTTCACCCTTGTCTGATTTTTTTCCCCAAAAATTTCATTTACATTTATTTTCTTTCTTGCTACCTTTATTTCTTTATTATTATACTTATTTTCTTTATTTTTTTTTATTATCAGAAAAGAGGAAATATCTTTTAAATATTATAAGATAAAATACTGGAAGTTTGTTTCTAAGTTTTCAAGTTGCAACTTTAAATCTGGCTTTTTCTTTTAGCTTGTGAGACTGGTTTTTCCTGACCTTGGCACCGGGAGGCTGGGCACGAGAGGAAGTGCCAGGTAGATTTATAATTCTTGTTTTATTTCAAATGTTAAAAAAAAAGAATTTGGAAAATCACAAAATGAATGACAAAAAATGCAAAACAAAACAAACTATAAATAACAACTCTTACCAAAGAGTGTCTACAATTCACATGAATTCCCAGTGCCTGAAATAATTCAGTTGGTCCTAGAACCAAATACTGGTCTGTATTTCTTTTGGAATTTTGTTAAAATATGAAGATCACAATATATTTGTATTGTTCTGCAGTTATGTAAATGTCTCATTCTTAAAATATTTAAATAATTAACACATATCATATAATGGAACTGTCGCCCAGGCTGGAGTGCAATGGTGCGATCACTGCTCACTGCAGCCTCAAGCCCTGGGCTCAAGCAGTCCTCCCACCTTAGGCTCCTAAGTAGCAAGGACTATAGGAGTGTCCCACCAGGACTGGCTAACTTTTTAATTTTATTTTATTTATTTTTTGAGACGGAGTCTGCTCTGTCACCCAGACTGGAGTGCAGTGGCATGATCTCAGCTCACTGCAACCTCCACGACCCACATTCAAGCAATTCTCCTGCCTCAGCCCCCAGAGTAGCTGAGATTACAGGTGTGTGCCACCACACCCAGCTAATTTTTGTACTTTTAGTAGAGATGGAATTTCACCATGTTGGCTGGCTGGTCTTGATCTCCTGACCTCAGGTGATCCGCCCACCTCAGCTTCCCAAAGTGCTGGGATTACTGGCATGAGCCACTGCGCCTGGCCTAATTGTTATTTATTTTAGAGACCAGGTTTTGCTAAATTGCCCAGGTGGGTCTCAAATTCCTGGGCTCAATGATCCTCTCACTTTGGCCTCCCAAAGCACTGGAGTTACAGGTGTGAGCCAGCATGTCCAGTCTTAGAATGGTTTTCATTACTCTTTGAACAAAAATTTCCGTCTTCACCCAATTAGCATATTTGAATTATATTCAGGTGATCCCAAGGTTATATTTCTTTTTTCTTTTTCTTTTTTTTTTTTTTTGAGACGGAGTTTCGATTTTGTTGCCTAGACTGGAGTGCAGTGGTGTGATCCTGGCTCACTACAACCTCCACCTGCCAAGTTCAAGCGATTCTCTTGCCTCAGCCTCCTTAGTAGCTGGAATTACAGGCGCTTGCCACCATGCCTGGCCAATTTTTTGTATTTTTAGTAGAGACAGAGTTCTACCGTGTTGGCCAGGCTGGTCTCAAACTCCTGGCCTCAGGCGCCTCAGCTTCCCAAAGTGCTGGGATTACAGGCGTGAGCCACTGCGCCCAGCCCTAAGGTTGTATTGCTTGTGAGAAGACATTCCAGCACTATCAGGTGCCTTGTGTCATAATTGTCACTCAATTATTATTGCTATGTGTTGCTTGTTTTAAATCACGTGGGGAAATCAGTGAGAAGACGCTGAAGTCAAATGAGGAAAGGGGGCTGCCACTCACGAAGGAATTGAAGACAGTGGAAGTGTTTGCCAAACCTCATATTAGGCAGTAATTAACTTGAAAAATTTTTGTCTTAAGCCAGGACAAGCTGCTGTAGTCCCAGAGGAAGGTCTGGGCTGCAAAGAAGGCACTTGGCTTCCCTACTGGGTTTCTGATAACTTCTGTGGAGGGAACCTTGGTGTCATTCTCTTCACCTAAGAAAGGTTAATATGTGGTGGAGAGGGGGATGGAGGGAAGAGGGAGTTGTGCGGGGACAGGGCAGGACACAGGAGGCTTTCCCTATTACATCTCTCTAAGATTAGCCTGTCCTGCATCAGACAAGCAGAAGAGAGCTTCCACAAGCCCATTTCAAGGCTGATATATGTGAAAGTGCATGAAGTTGCTTGTCTACGTAACAGAGCTTGGTCAGACTGAAGGATTAGCTTTTCCAGGTAAATGCAGCCAATGATAAAACCTGGAGAAGGACTCCAAGTCCTCATTAGCTAGCCTGCTCTCTGCTTTCCGTAAAGCATGTCAGTAGTTAGGCATAAGTTTAAAGGCAGCCTTTATTTTTCCAGGTATCATCATGATGGAATCTGTATCAAGAAATGCTCTTTCTTCTATGCCCAGTATTGCTACGTTACAGGTGAAAAAAAGCATCACAGGTTAGTATCTATCATTTGGGTACTTCGGTCTTGGGTCACAAGCCTAGTTAGTATTAAAAACATTCAGGCCGAGTGCAGTGGCTCACGCCTGCAATCTCAGTACTTTGACAGGCTGGGGTGGAAGAATTGCTTGAGTCCAGTAGTTCAAGACCAGCCTGGGCGACATAACAGAACTCTATCTCTACCGAAAAATACGAAAGTTAGCCAGGCATGGTGCTGTGCACTGGTAGTCTCAGCTACTCGAGAGGCTGAGGTGGGAGGATCACCTGAGCCTGGCAAGGTCCAGGCCGTGAGCCATGACTGCGCCACTGTGTTCCAGCCTGGGTGACAGAGTGAGACCCTGTCTCAAAATAGCAATGATATAATAAATTAATAAATGAAAGAGCCATTCCTATTGTAGTTGTATCTAACTGACTTTTTGGTTGTTCTGTCTTTAAGTCCTCCTTCAGGAAACACACACATCACATTAACATTTGACCAATGCACCTTTGTCAGCCTCTGGCAATATCATTGGCCAGGGAAATCCATTTCTGGTTCGTTTCCTTGGCCATGTCTCATTTTGACCGTCATTTAGTTGCCAAAGCCATTTTTCACCGAGTCTGTTCTTCTCAACCTTTCTACAAAATTTGACACGATTGAGCACCTCTCTTGAAGCTTTCTGTAGTCCTCAGGACTGTGTCATACAATCCCCCACCCCCGACTCCTCAGTCTCCTCCTCTTTCCCTTCTCCATTATGCTCAGGCTTTCCCTGAGATCTCATCTTGATTATCGCCATTACTCTTCCTACTGTTTGGCCCCAGACAGCTCATCCTTTTTTGTCTTTCACCTATGGCCTCCTGCAGGTGGATAATGCCTGAATCCTTCTCACTGGTCCTGACCCTGCCCACCTCCTAGGCATTCCTCCCTGGCTCTCTACTGGACATTTCCATTTAGATGACCCACTGCTACCTCACACTCAACATATGGAAATCTAAATTTAGCCTCTTCCTCCAAATTGTCTCTGCCCCTTGATTTTCTTAGTTCAATCTTAATACCAACAGATATAATCTATACAAAGTGTCATCCCAAAACCACCTCGACCCTGTGGGTCACAAAACCTTGTTAACTTTTCTCTTAAGTTCTCCTGAACTCACTCAATATTTTCTTTAATCCCTTGTCATCTTACATTGAAATTATTTCCAGTGATCCCATATGGCCTCTCCCTCCTCGGCCTCTCCCCGCTGTAAACACAGCCACCAGATGAATCCTCCTAAAATTCTACATTTGCTTTGTCTCTTTCCTGCTCAGAAACACATAGGTGGTTGTTCTTACCTCCTGAATAAAGACCACCCCTGGGCTGGTGTCAGCCCCATCCCTTTCGACTCCACTTTCCAACCATGTTGCCTATTTCTCCCCAATTATCAACCATAATTTAAGCCACACTTGCTTTTCCCTGAACATATCAGTCCACCTTTGCCCCTGCCATCCAACCTTCCATAGTGCCATTCCTTCTTGTCTCTGTCTAATGGGACCTTCCTGAATCCCATCCGTACCCTCTGGACATACCTCAGAGATCACCTGCTCCATGGGATCATCCCCAACAATGCCAGCTCCAGGAAAACTCTTTCTTCCACTTGTTCATGCTGATCACTATCCAGCCATACAAACAGCATTCCTGCTCTTTGAGCCGTTGTTTGGCCTAAAAAGATGACCATATGTCCAAGTAGCTAAGGACAATATCAATTTCACTTGGAGCCATGCCTAATTATTAATAGTGCCCCTTTCACTCTCAAAGGTGTCCTAGTTTAAACAATAAATTATGATGAATTATATGGTCACCCTTGGTATAAAGCATCCTATGTGTGAGGCAGCTGCTGTGGTGGAGAGATGAGGAACCTCCAGTATGGGTAAGACAGGGACCCTTTTCTGATAGCTGAAGAGAGAGGCTAAGATGTCCATTTACTTTTATCCTCAAGTATAACATGACATGTGTCAGAAACGTACAAAAGGTACCATGAGAACTCAAAGATGAGGAGCACACATTTTGGGTGGGTGATCATGAAGGGCCTACAAGGGTGTTGGGATTTGAGCGAAGCAATGAAGGACAGATTAGAATTGGACAGGTGGTGTTGGAGAGGGATGCAGGAGTGCAGAGGACATCCAGGCTTAGGGGAGCAAAGATAGAGGTTTGTGAAGGCAAGGGCTTTGTCCTGCACAGGTGTCATGGAGCTCTGTAAAACATAAATCTGGAGGGCAAGTTCGAGGGACCTAGATTGCCAGGCTGGGTAGTGAGGGGTGTCCACAAGTTCTTTGGAGGCTTCCTTTAGTAGAATGGTAATTACCAGAGGCTGGGGGGAATAGGGAAGAATGAAAGGTGGGTTAATGATTAATGGATATTGACGTACAGTTAGAAAAAATAAGCTCTCATATTTGATAGCACAGCAGGGCGACTCTAGTTAACAGTATATTGTGTATTTCAAAATATCTAGAAGATTTAGAATGTTCCCAACACAAAGAAATAATAAATGTTTAAGGTAATGGATAGGCTAAACACCCTGATGCATGTATCACAATATCACATGTACCCCGTAAATGTGTACAATCAGTATGTTAAAAAAAAAAGAAGAAGAGGCCGGGCGCGGTGGCTCACGCCTGTAATCCCGGCACTTTGGGAGGCCGAGGCGGGTGGATCACAAGGTCAAGAGATCGAGACCATCCTGGCCAACATGGTGAAACCCCATCTCTACTAAAGATACAAAAAATTAGCTGGGCGTGGTGGCGCACGCCTGTAATCCCAGCTGCTCAGGAGGCTGAGGCAGGAGAATTGCTCAAACCCAGGAGGCGGAGGTTGCAGTGAGCCGAGATTGCGCCCCTGCACTCCAGCCTGGCACCTGGCGATGGAACGAGACTCTGTCTCAAAAAAAAAAAAAAAAGAAGCAGCAGCAGCAAAGAGCAAACCTTCACCAGACACCAAATCTGCCTGCACCATGATCTTGGACTTCCCAGCCTCCAGAACTGCGAAAAATAAATTTCTTTTGTTTATAAAGTACCCAGTCTCAGGTATTTTGTTACAGTTGCAGGAACAAGACATATTCCCAGAGTGGGTACTGAAATAGCTATTGAAGAACTGAAAATTCAGCATTGGAGTTTAAGAAGAATAGATGGGAAAGGAGAGGGTGATGGGCCTGGAGATGGCCCCAGGGCACTGGAATCAGACAGGCGGCAGGTCTGAGAGACCTCTCAGAGGCAGGGTCTTCAGGATCTGGCAGCGGGTTGAGTCAGTGTAGTAGAAGGGAACAGAGATGATTCAGCCAACCTTATCCCACCTAAACTCAACCTCAACTAAAGTCAGTATGTTCTGTCCCAAACCAGCTCTTCCTCTTACATCTCTTATTCATCTCTTAGTCACAGAGATGGAAAAGTTACATCGGCAAAAATAGAGAAGCTAGGAAAAGGAGTAGCTATAACCAGAGATTTATTTTAGTGACTGTTAGAATTTCCCCAGTGTGAACGTGTTCTCCCACTTGCTGATCTGTAGGTTCCTGAAGGCTAGGTATAGATCCTGCGTTCCACTGTGTGCTCCGGCACCTAGCAGTCAGTTAACTAACAGATCATTTGGAGAGCCCTGCATGCTGCAGGAAAACAACCAACCAGGCAGGCATTCAGCACTCAGAGGAGAGAGACCATTAGTGTCCCGGGGACTCTGTTTGTTTCCAATATCACAGAGAGAGGGCCTAGGAGTGGCCTTTGTGGGGGAAGAAAAATAGACTTGATCATCAGCGAGGAAGAGGACTGCCAGAGAACAAAGATAAAGGCAAGAGTGACATCGGCTGGTCATGAAATAAGCCCAGCAGCAGGTACTTTTCATGTACTCTATGCTCGGCAAATAATAATTGATCAACTTGGCCACGCGCAGTGGCTCATGCCTGTAATCCCAGTACTTTGGGAGGCTGAGGCGGGTGGATCACGAGGTCAGGAGATCGAGACCAGCCTGGCCAATATGCCGAAACCTCGTCTCTACTAAAAATACAAAAATTAGCTGGGTGTGGTGGCACATGCCTGTAGTACCAGCTACTCGGGAGGCTGGGGCAGGAGAATTGCTTGAACCTGGGAGGCAGAGACTGCAGTGGGCTGAGATCATGCCACTGTACTCCAGCCTGGGCGACAGAGTGAGACTCTGTCTCAAAAAAACCCGAAAACCAAACAACACAAACAAAATAATAAATCAACTTTAAAGTCTTGACCAATTAAGGGATTTTTTAAAAAGCATTAAGGTTTAAGGATAAGTTCAATACCAATGCCACATTTCTGGACATACTAGAAGTGTATTTTAGAAAGCAAAAGCATAAGAAATGGTACACTGTCATTAATGAGCTGTACTGATGAAAATGTCTATTTTATTATATGATATATAAGAACCTGTGTGACAAATTCCTCTTAAAAATTAAGTCTCAAAGTAAATAAGTTTATCTCTCTAGTTTTTAGGTAGTGAAAACTCTGTAACTCATTTGCCATTTATTTGTTCATTCAACAACATTTAAGTTCCTACAGTAAGTCAGGCTTATTCTAGCTACCGATGACACAGCAGTGAACAAGATAAACAAAGCCTCTTCTTTTATTAAGCTTAGTTAGGAAAAAATAAACAAAAGAACAACAGGCTAGGCATTAACATGGGCAGGCTGTTTGAGTTCAAGAGTTCAAGACCAGTCTGGGGACGTAGCAAGATCCCATCTGTCTAAAAAAATATAAACAATTAGCTGGGCATGGTGGTGCACTTGTGGTCCCAGCTATTCAGGAGGCTGAGGTGGAAGAGTCACCTGAGCCCGGGAGGTCTAGGCTGCAGTGAGCCACGATCACACCACTGCACTCCAGCCTGGGCTACAGAGCAAGACCCTGTCTCAAAAGAAAAAGAACAATCTTGAGATGTGATCTGAAGACAATGCAATGAAGTCATGGAGAGGCCTCCCTGAGACAATACCATTTGAACAGAGTGCCAGTCAAGGAGCCAGGTGAAGATCTGGAACAAGCGTTCCAGGTAGAGGAAAGGGCAGTGCAAAAGGCCTGAGGCAGGGATGAGTTCAAGGAGCAAGAAAGTCTGAGGGCAGACTTCAGTGGGTGAGCAGGAGGGTGGGAAGAGAGGAATCTGAACACAGAGGTGAGGGAGGGGTTAGAGAGACCAGGGAGAGGCTTTTGTGGCAGCCCTGGAAGAAACAGCTCATTGAGATGAGTGACTGAAATAATTTTAATTCTCCCAAGAAGCAGCAGAACACTATGCAATACTGCATGTGGATAAGAGTGGAGACTGGAACAGACTGCCTGGCTCTACCACTAGTAAGCTGTGTGATCTTAGGCAGGTCACTCAGTCTCTCTGTGTCTCAGTTTCCTCATCCATTAAGTAAGGATAACAGTATCTACTTCATGGGACTGTTATGAGATTACATTAAGTAATACAGGGAAAATGCTTAGTGCAGCATTTGGCACACAGTAAACATTCGGTGGGGCTCCTAGGCATATTGATCTGTACTTTGGTGCATTTATTTTACCATGCCTGCATGACTTTTCATGGTATTTATATATTATTTTTATTCTAGTTATTGTATTTTTCAGTTGTATAATTTCCACTTGATTCTTTTGTATGACTTCTATTACTTTGCTGAGGTTTTTAAATTTTTCATTTGTTTCAAGAGAATTCGTAATTACTTGTTGGAGCATTTTTATAATGACTGCTTGAAAATCCTCGTCAGATAAGCCAGCATCTGATTTGCCTCAGTCTTGGCATCAGGTGATTGTTTTTTCTCATTCAAATGGTGGCTTACCTGGTCTTTGAGATTATGGATAAGTTTCCATTGTATCCTGGGAATTTTGGTTATGTTAGGAGATTCTTGATCCTGTTTAAATCCTCTGTTTTAGACAGAAGGCAGTTGCCCTGTTTAGATTTAGTGTGTAGGTTCTGGCCTACTTTTGTGAGCTGTGGGTCCAATGCCAGCTCAGTTTCCTGAGCCTTTGTGTGCTATTCTGGTCTGCTTCGTTCTTCTGGCACTGCTGAGACTTCTGATTAATCCCTGCCACCTGCAGGAGCTCAGCCTACTTCCCTGGACCACTTTCTGTGGAGAGTGCGGAGAGCCAGAGAGGCTGGGGCTGGGTCTCCTTATGCCCCTTGGTGTCAGGAGGGAGACATCAGGCTCTGCCAATGTTGCCATGTGGGTAGCATGACCTGCCCTTTCAGTGCTCCACATGTGGGATGGGCATTGAATTAACCCAAGGCTTCACTACTGTGCATGCAGGTGGACAGTAGTGACCCCACATGCACATACCTAGAGCACTGGCAGGCAGGCTGATCCCGATCCTGAGCCTGCCTTCCAGTGCTCTGGGTATGGGTATATGGAGCATGGAGGTCAGTCTACCAGGACTTTGAGGCTGCTGCCGTGGGCAGATGGGTCACCAATCCATGCCCTGGTTGTGGAAAGAAGATTGCAGCACCCTACTAGGTCTCCACTGGGCTTCCCTTCCCATTTGTGATCCTTTGGCCAGAGTACAGGCTTTTCCTGGGATTTATGCCTATGCTTATTGACATAACAGACTGTATTGCACATTTATCCAGTGCCCAGTCCAGGGGGCTGTGGAAGACAAGAAGAAAACCTGGGGAACCCACCACATTGTCGTTTCTCTACTCCTGTCATCTCTACCCAGTCTACCTTTTTCTTTCCAGGTTTCAGAGCCCTTCTGTCATTGTCTGTAGAATAATTTTCAAGTATTTAGTTGTATTAGAGGCAGGAGCAAGGAAAAGTGAATCTATACCACCTTGTTCCTTGTACATGATTTGTAATATAAGCTACCAGATACTTATTGAAAACAAACCATATATACATTATGAACCAATACTACTAGTGAGCAGAATGCTTAATTATATGATTGTGCCTTCAAAATATAAACAAAATATGATCAGTTCATGTTTCAAAATATGATAAAAATACTTCAAAATATGATCAGTTAAAATACAATGGCAGAGACTTGTGGTTGGGACAAGATGAACCTATTTCTCCATGCTTCTCCACACTAAGCACAACTGTAAACCCTGGATATAATGCACAAGGCAACCAAAGGAAAACTCTGCGAGATGGTGATAAAAGAATGAGCTGGTGTGGGACCCCAGGACTGTGCAATCAGCACTGCAGCAAGCATCTTGCATCCCCCGCCTGCACCCTGAAACCCAGATCCAGTGTTTCCCAAGCCTGACCTAGCAAGAAAAGGCAACCCAGGTAGATTCATTCTTCCTTCCTTAAGTTTCTCTAATAATATCAGGCAAAAGAATTTTGGGAGTGGTTAATAAAGAAAATACCCTCCTTCCTCCCTGGATCTGAGACACCCCTTTTCCACCACAAGATACTGAGGGTGTGAGCCAATCTGCCTAGAGACCCAGCTTCAATAAGCCTCTTGGTCCAGGAAGCTGCTTTTTCTGCAGCCTGACACTCTTCTATTCCCCAGAGGCAGCGGGGAACATCAGTAGGAGAAGCACCTCCCTCAAGGAGAGAAGTCCCAAAGTCTAGGCTGGGGAAGCCCTTATCCCTGCTCAGGTAGAACCAGCAGGGAGCAGTGGGAGCCCCAGACGCACCACATAAACCAAGCTGGCTGAAACAACACCACAAAGGCTCTGAAAACAAAAAACAAAGAAAAAGAAAACCTGGAAGAAGGCAGAAAAGTAACACATTACATGTGACAGTGATTTGAATGCCAACACATTTGTCATTGAAACCACCAAGAATGCCAGAAGGAAGTGGCATGACAGGTTTCAAGGGCTGAGATAAGACCTGTCAACTACAGTGTCTTACATCCAGCAAATTTATTTTCAGGAATGAAAGGGAAATAAAAATATTCTCAGGCAAAGGAAAACTAAAAGAATTTGTCACTAGCTGACTCACCCTTAGAGATTGGCTAAAGGAAGTTTGTCAAAGAGAAAGGAAATGGTGAAAGAAGGAATGTGGTAACACAGAAAAGAAGAAACAATGGGAAGAGCAGAAATATGGATACATACAATACACTGTCCTTTGCCTCACAAGTTCTATGAATTGCATTTGATGAAACAAAATCTATGCCTCCATCTGGTACCTAAAAAGTGGGGGAGGTAAAGAGGCCTGAATGGAAAAAAGATTTCCACACCTCGCTCGAAGTGGTGAAATACGGAAAACAACAGACTGTGATAAGTCGCGTGTGTCTATTGTAATATTCATGCGACCACTGTGAGAACTACACAAAGAGATGTGCTCAAAAACACTACAATTAAATCAAGATAGAGTCCTCAGTGCTGTTTAACCCTCAGAAAGGCAAGAAACAAGAATAGAAGAATAAGAACCAAAGGAAACAAATGGAAAACAAGTAATAAAATGGCAGGCTTAAGTGCTAACATGCTAAGAATTACCTTAAATGTAAATTATCTTATATAGTCAGTCAAAAGACAAGACTGGCAGAGTGAACTTAAAAAGACAAAAATGGGCCGGATGCTGTGGCTCACGCCTGTAATCTCAGCACTTTGGGAGGCCGAGGCGGGTGGATCACAAGGTCAGGAGTTCAAGACCAGCCTGGCCAAACTTGTCTCTACTAAAAATACAAAAATTAGCTGGGCACAGTGGTGCATGCCTGTAATCCCAGCTTGGGAGGCTGAGGCAGGAGAACTGCTTGAACTGGGACCTGGGAGGCGGAGGTTGCAGTGAGCCAAGATGGTGCCACTGTACTCCAGCCTGGGCTACAGAGCGAGACCCAATCTCAAAAGAAAAAGAAAAAAAGTGACTCAAGTATATAGTGTTGCCAAGAAACTCACTTCAAATTTAATGGCTTAGGCAGGTTGAAAGTAAATGGATGGAAAAGATGTAACATGCAATAGCAGGAGTGGCTATGTTCATATCTAATAAAAGAGACTTCAGAGCAAAGAAAATTATTAGGGACAAAAAGGGATTGACTTAGTCCATTTTCTGTTGCTTACAACAGAATACCTAAAACTAGGTAATTTCTACAGAATATTTATAAAGAAATTTCTTTATAAATTTCTTATAGTTGTGAAGGCTCAGAAGTCCAAGTTCAAGGGGCCACATCTGATGAGGGCCTTCTTGCTGACAGGGACCCTCTGCAGAGTGCCAAGGTGGCCCAGGACCTCACATGGCAGCACACGTGAGTGTGCTGGCTCACATCTCTTCCTCTTTTACAAAGCCCCCAGTCTCATCCCCATGATAACCCATTAATCCATTAACCCGTGAATCTGTGAATGAATTAATGCATTCTTAAGGACAGGGCCCTCATGACCCAATCCCCTACTCTTAAAGGCCTCACACCTCTCCATACTGCCACATTGAGGATTAAAGTTCAACATGAGTTTCAAAAGAGACTGCTATTCAAACCACAACAGGGACATTACATAATGATAAAAGGCTCAGTCCACCAGGAAGACATAACCATCCTGCATGTGCTCACACTGAACAATCAAATTGCCCTTTCTTTTTGTCGAGTAATGCTGTAGCCTTCCTTCAGTGAATTCAGGTTATTCTAGCAAATCTCACCACTGTGCTGGGGATTTCCAAGACCACTTCCACTTTCAGGGATCCAGTAGAAGGTCTCACAGGACTTAGCATATAATTGTATGCATGGCTAAGATTTATGACAGTGACACAGTAAAGACACTAGGATCATGATGGAAAAAAGGCAGAGTCTGGTGGAACCCTTCTGAGGCTTCCTATGTGCTCTCCCCGCCCCCCATGAGGGATCATACAAAGCGCACTCCTCCCCCGGCAATGAAATGCAGCAACGTGTGTTTAAGGTTTCTGCCCAGGGAAGCCCATTAGAGACTCGGCACCCAAAGTTTTTACTGAGAGCTGGTCACATAAGCACCCTCTGTCTAGCACATGCCAAAATGATAAACTCTTAAAAGGAAAGCAGGTGTTCAGCATAAACCATGATGTTTGTACAGTCTAGGCACAGGGAACCACTCTTATCAGTTAACGGTTGACTGGGAACACTCCAAGAGCCAAGTTCCCAGACCCTAGCCCAGGGCCAAACTTGGCAGCAGAGCTTTCTACGGAGCAGACTCAGGCCTGCAGTGTTATCTCCTTTCTGCACAGCTGCGTAACCCTGTGGATATGCTTTTGAAAAACATTGACTTGGACTCTTTAAATGGGTGAATTGTATGGCATATGAATTATCTCTCAATGAGTTTTTTTAAAAAAAATCCCAGCTAGATTTTCTTGTAGACATAGCCAAGTTTATTCTAAAAATTTATATGGAAAAGGCAATTGCTCAAACAAACTTGACAAAAAGGAATAAAATGGGAGGAGAACATTCTCCCTTATATTAAGGCTTACTGTATAGCCACAGCAGTCAGGACAGTGTGGTATCAGTGGCGGCACAGACACACAGATCATTGGAACTGAGTGGAGGATGCATAAATAGATCCACTCTGCTGGGCGCGGTGGCTCACACCTGTAATCCAGCACTTTGGAAGGCTAAGGTGGGTGGATCACCTTAAGTTAGGAGTTCAAGATCAGTCTGGTCAACGTGGTGAAACCCCCATCTCTACTAAAAATACAAAAATTAGCCGGGTGTCGTGGCAGGTGCCTGTAGTCCCAGCTACTCATGAGGCTGAGACAGGAAAATTGCTTGAACCCGGGAGGTGGAGGTTACAGTGAGCCGAGATTGCGCCATTACCTTCCAGCCTGGGTGAGAAGAGTGAAAGTCCATTTCAACAACAACAAAAAAATCTCAAATAGGTTCCACTGATTTTTGACAAAGGCACAAGATTAATTCAATGAAAGGGGCTGCTTTTCAACAAATGGTGCTGGAACAATTAGAAAACCACAGGCAAAAAAAAAAAAAAAGAATCTCAATCTAATCTTCACAATGTATAATGAAAATTAACTCAAAATGGATAGTAGACTTAAGTTTAAAACATAATATTAAACTTTAAAAACATAGGATAAAATCACTGGGACTTGCACTAAAAGTTCCCAGACCAGACACCAGAAGTATGACCTAACTAAGCTGGACCACAACAAAATCAAAACTTTTGCTCTCAGAAAACCCATGTGAAGAGGAGAGAAAGCCAAGCTATGGACTGGAAGGAAATATTTGCAAACCACATAGCTGACCAATGACTAGTATCTAGAATACAGAAAGAAGCCTCAAAACTCAACAGTAAAAGAAATAAACAATCCAATTAGAAAATGGGCAAAAGACATAAACGTATGATATACTAATTGTAAATAAGCACATGAAGGGACACTCAGTCCGTTCTGTGGAAATACAAATTGAACCCCAGTGAGGCTGGGCACGGTGGCTCATGCCTGTAATCCCAGTACTTTGGGAGGCCAAGGTGGGCGGATCACATGAGGTCAGGAGTTCAAGACCAGCCTGGCCAACATGGTGAACTCCTGTCTCTACTAAAAATATAAAAATTAGCCAGGTATGGTGGCAGGTACCTGTAATCCCAGCTACTTGGGAGGCTGAGGCAGGAGAATCGCTTGAACCAGGGAGCCAGAGGTTGCAGTGAGCCAAGATGGTGCCATTGCACTCCAGCCTGGGCAACAAGAGTGAAACTCTGTCTCAAAAAACATAAATAAATAAAAAATAAAACCACAATGAGATATCACTACACACCTACCAGACTGAATAAAATAAAAAACAGTGACAGCACTCAATGCTGGCAAGGATGCAGAGAAGCTAGGTCACTCACTCCATGAAAAGATAAAATGGTCTAGCCACTCCAAAATACAGTTTGGCAGTTTCTTATAAAACTAAACATACAATTTACCATCCAAACCAGCAATTTCACTTTGGGCATTTATTCCAGAGGCATGAGAACTTATAGCCACACGGAAACTTACAAACAAACATTCATAGCAAGTTTATGTGGAATAGCCCAAAACTGGAATCAGCTTAGATGTCCTTCAGTAGGTGACTGTAAATAAACTATGATGCACCCGTACTGTGGAACACTACTTAACAGTAGAGGGGAAGAAACTATTTTTTTTCCATTTTTTTAAATTGCATTTTAGGTTTTGGGGTACATATGAAGAACATGCAAGATTGTTGCATAGGTACACACATGGCAGTGTGATTTGCTGCCTTCCTCCCCATCACCTATATCTGGCATTTCTCCCCATGCTATCTCTCCCCAACTCCCCACCCACCGCTGTCCCTCCCCTATTTCCCCTAGACAGACGCCAGTGTGAGATGCTCCCCTCCCTGTGTCCATGTGTTCTCATTGTTCAACACCCGCCTATGAGTGAGAACATGTGGTGTTTGATTTTCTGTTCTTGTGTCAGTTTGCTGAGAATGATGGTTTCCAGGTTCATCCATGTCCCTACAAAGGACACAAACTCATCATTTTTGATGGTTGCATAATATTCCGTGGTGTATATGTGCCACATTTTCCCTGTCCAGTCCATCATCGATGGGCATTTGGGTTGGTTCCAGGTTTTTGCTGTTGTAAACTGTGCTGCAATGAACATTCATGTGCATGTGTCCTTATAGTAGAACGATTTATAATCCTTTGGATATATACCCAGTAATGGGATTGCTGGGTCAGATGGAATTTCTGTTTCTAGGTCCTTGAGGAATTGCCACACTGTCTTCCACAATGGTTGAACTAATTTAGACTCCCACCAACAGTGTCAAAGTGTTCCTATTTCTCCACATCCTCTCCAGCATCTGTTGTCTCCAGATTTTTTGGTGATTGCCATTCTAACTCGCGTGAGATGGTATCTCAATGTAGTTTTGATTTGCAACTCTCTAATGACCAGTGATGATGAGCATTTTTTCATATGTTTGTTGGCCTCATGTATGTCTTCTTTTGTAAAGTGTCTGTTCATATCCTTCGCCCACTTTTGAATGGGCTTGTTTGTTTTTTTCTTGTAAATCTGTTTTAGTTCTTTGTAGATTCTGGATATCAGCCCTTTGTCAGAGGGGTAGACCGCAAAAAATTTTTCCCATTCTGTTGGTTGTCAATTCACTCTAATGACTGTTTCTTTTGCTGTACAGAAGCTGTGGAGTTTGATTAGGTCCCATTTGTCTATTTTGGCTTTTGTTGCCAATGCTTTTGGTGTTTTGGTCACGAAGTCCTTGCCTACACCTATGTCCTGAATGGTTTTGCCTAGATTTTCTTCTAGGGTTTTTATGGTGTTAGGTCTTATGTTTAAGTCTTTAATCCATCTGGAGTTAATTTTAGTGTAAGGTGTCAGGAAGGGGTCCAGTTTCTGCTTTCTGCCCAGGGCTAGCCAGTTTTCCCAACACCATTTATTAAACAGGGACTCCTTTCTCCATTGCTTGTTTTTGTCAGGTTTGTCAAAGATCGGATGGTTGTAGATGTGTGGCGTTGCCTCCGAGGCCTCTGTTCTGTTCCATTGGTCTATATCTCTGTTTTGGTACCAGTACTATGCTGTTTTGATTACTGTGGCCTTGTAGCATAGTTTGAAGTCAGATAGCATGATGCCTCCAGCTTTTTTCTTTTTGCTTAGAATAGACTTGGTTATGTGGGCTCTCTTTTGGTTCCATATGAAGTTTAAGGTGGTTTTTTCCAGTTCTGTGAAGAAGGTCATTGGTAGCTTGATGGGGATAGCGTTGAATCTGTAAATTACTTTGGGCAGTATGGCCATTTTCATGATATTGATTTGGGAAGAAACTATTATTTGGAAGCAAGCTAAGTGTCCATCAACAGATGAATGGATAAAGAAAGTGTGGTACAGAAAAAAAAGAGAGAGATAAGAAAAAAAAAAAAGACAAATCAAAAAAAATAAATAACAAAAAAAACAAGAAAAAAATGTGGTACATATACACAGTGGGGTACTATTCAGCTATAAAATAGAAGGGGATCCTGTCATTTGCAACAACATAAATAAGAATAAACAAGACTTAATATTCACTAGCAGGTGATAATAGTCAATAATAATTAAATTATTAAATTTGTAAACGGTAGTATTTAATAATTATATTTTAAAAATAAAAGTAGAATGGGATTGTTTGTAACACAAAGGATAAATGCTTGAGGTGACGGATACCTTTTTTATCCTGATGTGGTTATTACACATTGCCTATATCGAAAATCTCATGAACCCCATAAATATACACACCTGCTATGTACACACACACAAAAAAAAAGAGTAGCAAACTATTGACACACAACGACTTGAATGAATCTCCAGGGAACTTTGCTGAGTGAGAAAAACTCCAGTCCCAAAAGGCTGTATAGCATGAGTCCATCTGTAAAATATTTTGAAATGACAACATTTCTGAAATGGAGGACAGGTTAGTGGTTGCCAGAGGTTAGGGGCCTAGGGGTGGGAGAAGCTAGAGATGGGTGTGGTTGTTTGTGGTAGTGGTACAAGTGTATCATGATACACTTGTATAGAACTAAATATACACACAAATGAGTTTAAGTAAAACTTGGGAAATTTAAGATCAGTGGAGTGTTTCAATGTCAGTATCTGGGTGGTGATATTACACCACAGTTTTTGCAAAATGAAACCATGGGGGAAACTAAGCAGGGTGTAAAAGGGATCTCTCTGATTTCTTTTTTTCTGTCCTTTCTTCTTTCTTTTCTTTCCTCTTCTCTTCTATTTTTTTCTTTCCTTTTTTTTTTTTGAAATATCTGTCACCCAAGCTGGAGTGCGGTGACACGGCATGATCGTGGCTCACTGCAGCCTTGACCACTTGGGCTCACGCGATCCTTCTGCCTCAGCCTCCTGAGTAGATGAGATCACAGGCATGCACCCTCATACCAGGCTATTTTTAAAAAATTTTTTTTGTAGAGATGGGGTCTTGCTGTGCTGTCCACACTGGTCTTGAACTCCTGGCCTTAAGGGATCCTTCTGCCTCAGTCTCCCAAGTAGTTGGTAACAGTTGTGAGCCACTGAACTTGGCTAATTTTTTTTTTAACATTTTTTGTAAGATATGGGTCTTACTGTGTTGCCCAGGCTGGGCAGCTCCTAGGCTTAAGTGATGCTCCTGCCTCAGCCTCCCAATTTGTTGAGATTACAGGCGTGAGCCACTGCACCCAGCCTGAATTATTTCTTACAACTGCATGTAAATCTACAATTATCTTCATAAAAATTTCAATTAAAAGTAATAAGCAGAATCCTATAATTCAGGAAAAGACATCATGGCAGGCCCCGTGAAGTATCCCACAGCCCTCCTCTGCCCATTTCTCTGGGGGGGTCCGAGGTCTCAGAGTTTCTTTCGCTGACACCCATCCTCTCTTCTCACGGTTGGAGCGCAACTCCTTCCTTTCTTTCAAAGCACTCTCCTGGCATTTTCATCCATGCATACAGTTGCTTTTCCTCTGGGCACACAGGCATCATTGCCTTTAACAGAACCAGAGGAGGGATCCTTAGCAGAGGGAGGCCAGCAGCCAAGAGAGGACCATAGCGCTGCCCACCTGGAGATGTCAGTCCCCACGGTGTGCAGCTGTGTGCTCAGGGTGCGTTTTCACACACAGCTTTTATGAAGGTGGTCTCTATTGTGTTTACAACCCAGAAGCAAGACTCCGACTAACCTACGATGAATATGTTGGTCTTTTCCCAATGTTTTATGCCTGGATGAAGCAGGCATTTCTCTATGTGTGCAGCAATTGAGGACTGATTTACAAAAACTCTGCTACTAATATTTGCCTAAGGGAGGAACTGGAATTTCATTTTGGTTGAGGGTGGACGTGGTTAAAAAGAGCGTGCCTTGCTGCCTCGCTAGAAGCATCTTAGAGTAGAACATACAAGCTCTCCTCTCCCAAAGCAACTCTCAGAGTCACAGAGCTGTGCACAGGCTGTTCAAGGGCATTTCATTTGTCTTTATCTCTTCTTTCTGGATCTTGTGTTATGGAAAGAAATGGAAACACCAATAAGAGCATCATTGTAGAAAGATTTGGCCATGAACCAGGATTGTAGCAAAGGGGTGACTTTTCTCACTATCACCAAGTACTCCAAAGAAGCATAGAATCTAATTAATTTCCTCCCTATTGCTTCCATATCACCCCCAAGCCCCATACGTTTAGAAATTCTGATTCGCAGGTCCCTGAACCTGCACATCCCACTCCTCCCTCCGCACCCGTGTGCTGAGGAGGGGAGAACAAGGTGCCCACAGATGCAGCGGGGGGATCATGACCAGAGCCAGGAACCAGGGCCCTGGTGGTCCACTTAACTGGACACCTGGAGAGTAGCTGAGCAGCGGGTGGGGGCATTGGTTTTCACTGGGGTGGGATGGGGGTTGTGGTGAATCATGCTGAAAACTGCAGAGGCGGCATCCGTCCTCACCAAGGAGAGACCAAGGTTTAATTTTTAAAACAAATGAACAGCTTGAGGCTATTTTTTTAAAATGAAAATGACCATAAATGTGCAGTGTGTGCCATGCAAAAAAGACCACCTCACAAAATCCAGAACATTCTCCCTCGCTTCCTGCTCCCCCATAAGGGCAGAATGGCCTCCCCAGATTCCCATCCCGTTTAGTTGGCAACCAGATTGAGGCTTGGCTCTGGGTATAATCGCTGACCTAGAAATTCACGTAAGAATCCAGGCCAAAGTATAAAATACTTTATTATTGTCTAGGGGAACAGGGGAGTGGAGAATGTGTGTGTGTGTGTGTATGTGTGTATGCACATGTGTATGTGTGTGTATGTGTGTATGCACATGTGTATGTGTGTGTACGTGTGTATATGTGTATTATATCACATCTAGAGAAATAGCTCTGTGTAATTAAACTTTATTCTCTACCTCTTAGGCAAAATCCCTGGGTTTTGTTTCAAGGATACATTTTTTGTCATTTTTCAAACATGAACCCCCATTCTATGTCATGTAAAGTCTGCAATCAGCCATTGGGAGTCTCAGGTTTCCCTTGGGGATATGTGGAAACTAAGCCTCGCCTTCATCCCTCCCAAAACACACACACACTCTCCTCTCTCACCCTGTCAGCTTTTTCAACTCAGCTTATTAAAGGCCTTTAAAAGCTTCTAAAACTGTGCCTTCAACACGCCATGCCTTTGTTCTTCCATGCCTTTGTTCTTTTGCCAGCCATGAGCTCAGGGGGCTGCCTGGCGGGCCTAAGCCTGGGGAATGCAGGGTGTGGGTCCACAACTGGCTATGCCAACGGAGCAAAAGAGGGAGAGGGCTCATCTTCCAGGCTGCATCATCCTGGGGGCGAGCGGGTTCACAGGGAGCCGGCGGCAGTGGACACCACAGCCTGGTGATGTCAGACACCAGCGGTTCTTTCAGAGAAGTCTCACCAGCTCCAAGCAGGAGCCTGTTTTCCTTCTGTGTGTGCAGCCAAGGACCCTGTCGGGGCTGAGAGTGGGGGCTGAGTCTACCTTGGGCCAGGGCCCCCTCACAAGGCCTCCGATGAGCCCCGGAGGGCCTCCCTGTCAGGTACTAATAAAGTGTCCAAGTTGTGACACGCTTTTTGGCCTTGTCCACCCTATAGTTTTCAAGGCTGCTTAAAACTTGCTAATGTTAAAATATGTATTACCTGGTTGTTGTCTGGCAGCTTAAAATACATGTGTGGAGAATAACAGCCTAGACTGCACCCATCCTTGCTGAGAGAGGAGGTGCCACTCTGAATATCCCTGACATCAGGAATTGTATCGTTTGTTCACAGCGTCGCTCACTTACCGATCTCCAGCAGACAGATGCCTGTGCAATGTGACATGTTATTTGCTGTCTGCCGGGGAAGCTTGACCCCCACTGGCTGAGTTTTGCCTCAAGAAGGTGAATGTGGATGTCTTATTCTTCCCACAGTTCCACAGGTCTCCCCCTAGGCCATCATTTTGCAGTTACCCTGTTCATAAAATCGAATGGGTCAGGATACACATAAGTGATTTAACAGTAGCGGCCCCAATGCAGAAAACAACTAAACCACAACACACAGAAGACCAAATTGGAAAGCAAGATTGTTCTTGTTAATTTTCAGTTTCAAAAAAATGATATCTTCCTTTTTACTTCTTGTGTACATTATTTTCTTGGTCACACACATGATTCTATCTTAAAAGACAGAATCATAGAATAGGTAATATTCCACTGGGAAGGCAGAGCTGTGTCTCCAGCTCTATGAATTCTGTTTGTCCTTCTTCATCTGCAAATTGGGGATAATTCTTATCTACCTTCCTCACAGGTATTCACAATAACTAGGGTAAAACAAGTAAAACATTTAGGATGAGTAAGTGCTGAGTGCATTTTAATGATTAATATTATTAGTGTAACCATATTACAAAAAATTGTATTAGTTTTTTGTAATCATAATGACATATGTCTCGATGTGAATATATATATTTACTATTTTAATGGACGTAAAAATATTCATCAAGTCAAAGATATCTTCTCTTAATCAAAACCAAAATAATTACTTCATGTGCTTTGAGGAAGAATTGCAATGAGAGCCTTTAATAATTGGAAGATGAAGCACCTTTGCTCTGAAATCTGACACGGAACAAGTGTGGTCCATGAATTAGGTTTTATTACATTTTTATCCTCTTACTTTTGTAATTGCTTCAAGTTGTTTCAGCACTGGTTAGAGTGATTTTCGAGACCAAGTTATGATGCCAAAATGATGTCAATGAAAGTCTGGACTAATGACAAATGATGTCAAAACCTGAGAATGCGAATGCAAATTGTAGTTAGACTAAGAGAAAGTTAATGCCAAGAAGCATATGAAGCTTACACTACAGTTGAAGGACTTTATGGGAAAAATTAAAAAAACAAGATGAGATATGTGCCATATAATCGTGTCTCTGTCCTCTTTATGCCTGACTTTTTAAAGACAAATTGATCATAAAAATTAATTAAAGTAAAAAACAGTTCTCAGTCTTTGTCTTCACTGTACTGAATGCATCAGACAATTTGCCGGTGCCCAGAAGAAACCAGGCCCTCCTCCATTACCCCTGTGTGAAGCCCGGAAGGAACCTTCAGACCGTTGTGTAAGACCTGGGGTACCTCTGATTCTTCTTATTCCAGTGGAAGCTGGAAAATATCTGGGGGTGGTCGCCAAATTCCAATCCTTCCCTTTACAGGGGTGCAAAATTGAGGCCCTAGTGTTCATGTGACTTGCTCAAAGCAATTATTGCCAGCTAGCTGCAGAGCTGAACAAGCAGGCCCGTTCCATTGTGCTGGGGGAATTCTCATCCCTCCTCCCTCCCAGGTCTTCCCCATCTGGGGTCCCCTCCCTCCATCCCCAGCTGACCCCGCCCTTCCCTCTAGTGGTTATTTATTCATCTATTTATTTATTTATTTTTATTTTCAGTGAGCATCAAGTTCCACCCTCTAGTGGTTATTATATCCTAACATCCCAGGCAGGGTGTTGGCTTGGGCCCTGTGGAGCAGCCACTGAGTGGGCAGCTCCTGAGGAATGCAAATGACCCGAGGATGGACTCACCTGGGGGTCACTCCTGTGTCACGATCTGCCTTGTGCTCTGGTGTTTTTCTCTGACTTAGTGATCTGGCACTGTTAAAGCATCACGGGCCTCGGAGAGCGGGCGGAGAAGACACCTTTTGGACTGGAAGCCCTTCCTTCACAACAAGGCTGGATGTTGTGTGTGGTTTCCTTGGCACCATATTTTAGCAGTGACTGTGCTTTTGATCACAGCCTGATAAATGTCCCAAAGGCCTGACTCAGAGCCACACTGTGGAAATGACGCAGGGAGCAGTGAGCCCAAAGACACAAAACTGTCCCGGTGGGAACTCTGAGGGCTTCTGTCTGAAACGGCCACCTCCAGGCCTGCTCTGGCCTCACGCTCCCTGCAGCATCTCTTGGGTGGTGGCCCCATATGGGGAACCGCACTGTGGTGGAGCGCTGGTGTACCACAACCTCCCTTTCTAGCCTAGCCCAGCCTTACCTGCCAGATGACAGCCCGGCAATGCCTGCGGTGTTCACTCCTCCCAATCTGCCAGCTCATCAGGGTACTGATGACCTGAACGTGGACCCTCATGAATCCCCACCTTGCTGCTCTCCAGTGACTCTCTGCTCACCTGCCTTGTAGCCTAACTATGTTATTACCTCTTAATCCCCTGTCACTTGAATCTTTTTGTGGATCTTTGTTTGCAGAAGCCTCGGAAACTAGATGATTTTAGAAAATAAATATGATCTCATTAAACCTACATGTTGACCTGTGTTGTGAGCCAGTCTCTTAAATTAGGGCATTCCAGAGGTGTAAAGAGACAGCCTTGCCATTTGTTTGAACAAACAAGCTGTCTTTGTCCAGCCAGGTAGAGATGGGGACTTTTTCCTAGATGATCCCATCTCTCCATGAGCTTGAAATATTTTCTCTTTGTCATCATTAGGTTAATGCATAAAGTCCCCAAATTAAATGCTAAAAAGTAACATAGCTTTCCCAATAAAGATTCCTGCTACACACGGGCCCCTATATGGCAGGCAACTCTCTTCAGGCTTCCCTATAAAGATGAGGAGGGTGATGCCACTTTCCTTTCAATTGCTGTTGAATTAAACTCATATTCTGCATTGAACACAGGCAGAAATTTGGGAGTATCATTTAGGAACTCAATATAATTGAGAGCATTACTCAGTCATAATGAGTATTACTCATTAATCCAAAGCTCCCAGAGTAAGGGTGGAGGGAGAGGGATGAGTGATATAGTTGAAAGTTTTCCTTATCCTTCCTCAAGTCTGAAACCAGACATTCTAGGTTTGAAATATCTGTTTCTGAGTATCTATAGGAATGCCTCATGAAGATCAATGTCACCATTCGAGATTGTTTAGTAAGTGCTATCCTCATATGGTGACGTGAGGAACACCAACCAGATCAGGCTAACTGATCACAAATGCATCTCTCCTGAGCTCATCAAGCTGCCAATGGACCGGCATGTGCACTGTTGGACTAACAAGAGAATAGGATGGCCCCCTGACATATGTTTCCCAACACTTCAGCGGTCATAACCCTCACTCAACATCTTTGTGACTATTTGTTTGACATTTTTCCTCCCCCATAGGCTACTATCTCTGTGAAAACAGACCTTGTCTCTCGGGATCACAGCTATATCCATCAAGGCCTGGCACAATGCCTGGCATTCAGTAGGCACTCAATAAATGTCTGATGAATGAATGAGAGATGGATTGATGATGGATAGATGGATGAATGGTAGGATGGATGGAGCTCAGTGTATTCATATTGTGGTCTTGCATTCATTTTCCGAAGAAAACGTAGGAGTAGCATGCTGACACAATGTGGAATTGGGGAGAAATTGCCCTTCCTCCAATTTAGTTGAAGAAAGCTTCACGTGTAATTTTTAGACATCTCTGAAGAGTGATGACCATATTTTTCTGGTTACATTTCTTTTCTATGAGCCCTTTGTTTTGTGAAATTTCACTTGTGATATTTTCTTCTGTCTTATTTCATTCTAGTCTTTATTCCAAGTCTGATTTATTTGTTGTTTTCATAGCTATAATGTCCCAGGATCTGTGGCAATGGGCTGTTTATAAATTTTACCTGAAGAAACTGCATAATTGTCACACCTACCCAAGCTATCATTGAGATATGATGCATTCCCTTGGGCTGTCATAACAAAATACCACTGACTGGATGGCTTAAACAACAGAACTGTATTTTCTTACACTCCTGGAGGCTGGAAGTCCAAGAACAAAGTTCCCCAAAATTTGGTTTCTGGTGAGGGCTCTCTTCCTGGCTTGCAGTCAGCCACCTTCTCACTATGTCTTCACATGCTATTTTCTTTGTGCACATGGAGAGAGAGAAAGATAGCAAATTCTCTGTTGTCTTCTTTTTTTTTTTTTTTTTTTTTTGAGACAGAGTTTTGCTCTTGTTTCCCAGGCTGGAGTGCAATGGCATGATCTCGGCTCACAGCAACCTCCGCCTCCTGGGTTCAAGCAATTCTCCTGTCTCAGCCTCCCGAGTAGCTGGAACTACAGGCGTGCGCCACCATGCCCAGCTAATTTTTGTATTTTTAGTAGAGACAGGGTTTCACTGTGTTGACCAGGATGGTCTCAATCTCTTGACCTCATGATCCACCGCCTCGGCCTCCCAAAGTGCTGGGATTATAGGCGTGAGCCACCGCGCCCGACCCTGGTGTCTTCTTTTGAGGACACCAGTCCTGGATTGGTTTAGGGCCCCATCTTACGACCTCACTTAACCTTAATTATCTCTTTAAAGATCCTATTTACAAATACAGTCACATTAAGGGCTAGGGCTTCAACATAGGAATGTGAGGAGGATGCAACTCAGTCCATAACACATGACAAATGGAATTCCTAAGACACTCCAAATTCTTTGCCTTTGGTTCCTCTAGTGTTGCCCATCACCCTATGTGCATGTGCAGGGCTACTGTTTCAGGTTGAACAGATGCCGTGTTTTGCAGCCATTGGAAAGTCTAAGGTAAAATTTCTGTTTTGATAACAACTCTTATTAAAAGATCAAGAGTGCCTTTCTAGTGGGTTTATGTCCAGACCCTGAATCTATGTACCCTGTCTGGAAATAGAACATGATGTGAAAATATTTATCAGATGTGTATCAAGCATTCTAGCCAGTTTTCTACGACTTAGTTTGGAGAATGGACTGACCTAAACCTTCAGAAGCGAGCCCATAGGGCTTTCAAGAGGCTGAGTAGGATATAGAACCATCCTGTGTGTATAAAAAGCCATTTTCCTCTGCCTCCCCTCTGCCTCCCGCCTCCTCCCAGTTCCTTCCACCTGGACGACTATTGTCCAACTTCCAGAAGCATAGAAAGAGGCTGCTGACTTCCTCTTCCCTTTTTTATGTTCAGATAGAGCTGAAACCATCAGGCATGATGTGTGTTGACTTGGAGTGGACAGAGCCACCAATGTCACATCTATCCTCGACTCAGCCACAACTCTGGGGCTGAGAGGCAGGGAAGTGGGAAGAGACTCCCCCACCTCTGGCTTCTTGAGAATGGACATCCCCTGGTGCAAGTGGACTGGGCTCACAGTTTCTTGAATGCCCATAATTTTTTTTTTTTAAAAATGCACCATACCGCATGGATAGGACTGAATCTATTAGGCATGAACTTCTCCATTATTGTATATGAATCCAAGAGGCATGGTGAAATGAAATTTACATCTCTATTATTAATGACCAGTTTCTTTGTCCTGTAAAGGTGTTCCACTACATCCATCAACTCAGAGGATATTATCATTTCTGTATTGATCATTTAAACTGCACCAAAATCAGAAACTAATAAGATTTCACATTCATGATGATTTCTCTTTTCCCACAAGAGTGAATTCTACCCATGACGATATCATATCCTTACTTCTGAAAGGAATAAACCTTTAAAAATAAGTGTGTGGTTGTCCCAGTTACAGAAATGGATTTTTTAAAGCTTGAGGCATGTGATCATTACCATTTGTGGATAGAAACATGGCAGAGGCTTTTCAATAAAAGTTATACCCCCTCGCAAACAAATAACCTTGCTGCAAAAGAAACTTCATGCTTCTGCTCAGAGACAGGTGTATTGCCAAAATTACTACTCTGTTATCTGCTCCTTCACAGTGGAGATGCCATCGCCTTTGAAAAATCTACTAATTATAACAGCATTATCCAACAAGAAGAAACAGTGAGTGCTGAATCAAATAGATTTACTATAATAGACCCCGACCCAGCAATACTCAGTGATTGCTTAATTCGATGCAGCTATTTTTCTGTGTGTAATATTCTTACTCCGGGTAGCCCCTAACCATTCACCCCTCTGACCATGAATGTTGAGTGCCCACCACCTTCCACACACTGTGTCAAGACAGACGTAGTCCCTGTCCTTAAGGAACCTACTGTTTGGCTGTACCTTCCCTGCTTAACTGTTTCTTCAGCTAAAATTAAAAAGGATATACAGGCTGTTGGCAATAAATGTGTCTGAAGTGTCTCCCTATTACAGTTATAGCTGTTTGAATTAGGACACCAGAACTATGAATAACTAATCTATGACATCATGAGTTGATTTTACTTTAGTGAGCCAAAACGATACGATAGTACTTGGATACTGTCTTAGCGCACGCTGCAAATTGTCATAGATGGTGGCTTCAGCGCCAAACATTTATTTCTTACAGTTCCAGAGGCTGGAAGTCCCGGGTGCCAGCATGGCCGGGTTAGGGGAGGACCTTCTTTCAGATTGCAGATGACTTCTCACTGTGTCTCACGTGGTGGAAAGAGAGGGAGCTAGCACTCATCTCATTTATGAGAGTTCCACTGTCATGAGCTAATTACCTCCCAGAGGCCCCACCTCCAAATCTCCAAATGCAGTCACATTGGGATCAGGTTTTCTTTTCTTTTCTTTTCTTTTCTTTTTTTTTTGAAGATAAAGTCTTGTTCTGTTGCCCAGGCTCATGTACAGCGGTTCCAATGATTCTCCTGCCTCAGCCTCCTGAGTAGTTGGAATTACAGGTGCCCACCACCATGCCCAGCTATTTTTGTATTTTTAGCAGACAGGGTTTTACCATGTTGGCTAGGCTGGTCTTGAACTCCTGACCTTAAGCGATCCATCCTCCTCAGCCTCCCAGAGTGCTGGAATTAGAGGCATGAGCCACTGCACCCAGCCAGGATTAGAGTTTTAACATATGAACTAAGGGGGTTACCAATATTCTGTCCATAACAGATACTGTCTTCTTGACAAGTGTCATTGAACAGATAACGTTTTATAAACCTGTTTTGTGACTAGCCATCTTGAGGGCGGAATGGGTTGTGAAAGAACAGCAAAAACCAAAGCCCCTCTGCTTAAGCAGAACACAGTTCTGTAGTCGGGAAACTGAGACAGACGTGGAACAATGGGCACCATGTCGAGTGGCCGGTGTAGGCCATGGGTGGTTTGGGAACGCCAAATTGGGGGCGAGGGAGAAGGGATATGGAAGGCAAGCATGATTAGGGGTAGCCGCACGGAAGAGTGCGGTTTCTACTGCTGCTGTGACAAATTAGCACTAACTCAGTGACTTAAAACAACACAAATTTATTATTAATAGCCCTGGAAGTCATAATTCCAACACCATTCTTCCAGACTAAGATCAACATGTTGGCAGAGCTGTGTTCCTTCTGGATATTCTAGGGAAGAATCCATTCCTTTCCTTTTCGGGCTTCTAGAGGTCACTCTCATTCCTTGGCTCACAGCCTCCACCCCGTCTTCAAAGCCAGCAAAGGCAGGCCAGATCCTTCTCACCCTGCAGCTGGGGAAGGTGGCCCTCTCTAAAACACCTTTATGGTGACATGAGGCCATGTGGATAAGGCAGGAAAACTTCCCCATCTCAAGGTCCTTAACCTTAATCACATCTTCAAGGTCCGTCTTGCCACACAAGGTAACATATTCATAGGTTCCAGGGTTTAGGACATGGACAATTTTGGGGTGGAGGGGCCTGATTCTGCCTGTCACACTGCCCTTGAGCTGGTCCTGGAAGGGATCTCTGGCTCCTCTCTTAGGAAAGCATTCATTTTGAGGGTGTAGCCTGCATCGGAGCTGGGAGGTGATGACAAACGTGTGTGGAACCCAGCGTGTGTATGCTGCGGAGCAGCGCACTGGGCAAGGTAGCTGGAGAGGGCCAGAGGGCACACAGCTTGTCGATGTTAGGTGGAGAACTTGAATTTGACCCAAGAGACTGTGGGGCCCCATCAAGACATCTTCAGAAGGAGAACAACAGGATACATTTGCTTTGGGGGGCAATAATTCTGGGAGCAGTGTCTTCAAGGATTCAGGAAGGATAAAAGGCATTCAGGAGACTTGATGGAGTAACCCAGGGGAGGCAGATGGTGCCTGGCAGAGCAGGTGATGGTGGGAAGGTGTCACACATCAGACTCCCAGGCGCTGACACCTAGTGAGCGCTCACTAAAGAGTAAATACATGAATGGTAGCATGTAACTCCAATGACATTTCTTGAGTTTATCGAAAATCTCAGACTGCATTTAATATACCTAAATAATCTAAGTAGAATTTCTCACTTTTTTCTTTGTCATTATTTTAGATACAGCATTTTCTGGACACATGTTTGTCATTATGCAGTATTTATGTATTTTATTTTTTAGAGACAAGGTCTTGCTCTTTTGCCCAGGCTGGAGCGCAGTGGCGTGATCACAGCTCACTGCAGCCTTCAACTCCTAGGCGCAAGTCACCCTCCCACCTCAGCCTCCTGAGTAGCTAGGAATACAGGTGCATGTCACCATGCCCAGGAATGTTTTATTATTATTATTATTGTTTCAGACAGGATCTTACTATATTGCTCATGCTGCTTATGAACTCCTGGCCCCAAGCAATCCTCCTGCCTCAGCCTCCAAAAGTTCTGGGATTATAAGCATGAGCCACCACACTCAGCACAGTATTAATTTAAAAGTTGGTAGATTTTTAAAGACTGATATATGATAAATGTATATATTTTCTGGATACATGTGATATTTTGATACATTTGTATACTGTGTAAAGATCAAATCAGTATAATTGGGATACCTATTGCCTTAAACATATAACTTTATCTGGGGGCAGCCAAATTATTCTTTTCTGGGTATTTGAAAACATAAAATAGATTCTTGTTAACTATAGTTAACTGATTGATCCAAGCCTAGGTCTCATTTCTTCCGACGGTCTGTTTGAACCCATTGATCACCTTCTCTCCATCCCCTTCTTTGCTTTGCTGAATTATTGTTCCTGCCCTGAAATTCCTCAGCATGCTGCCTGAATGCCTTCTCCTGCAGAGTCTCGTGCAGGGATCCACACTTCAGTGGCTCTGTACTCTACTTTTACTTTAGATTTCTGGTCGTTTGTGTTGCTAAGGAAATATTTATGATTTTAAAAATATTGTTTGTGAAAGACCAATTCTTTCCACGTTTTGAATGGAAGGATTATACCTATAAGCAAAGTCTACGGAGGAAGAGCCCTCAGGCAATTGACTTCAAAAGCTCATGAATTTGCTCTTTATTATGTTTTGTAGTAAAACACTCATATGTTCTCCTTGTAATCATTTCTTGAATATCCCAACAGTACATTGCCAGATGTCTTCTGAACAGGTGATGCTGTGTTGTATGTACCGTGTTGAAATGTAGAGATTTCTGCAGCATTCGACAAAGAGCCATCTGCCTAAAGCTGCAGTTCTCAGCATGGACAAGCAGAAGGCTCAGTAGGGAAGCTGGTTATACATCTAGAGTTCTGATCTCATCGGATTCCCTAGAGGCCTAGGAACACGGACCTCAAGTGCCCCAAGGGATTCTGATGTGTTTGAGAACGTGCCTTTGGTAATACCAGCAGTAGCATTCACTCAGAAAACACTGACATAACCAGGAGGTCAGGTGTGCGTGGTATGGAAAATACGGCTGTAGTTGGGGCCTTGCCATATGAGCGGCTAGCCCAGAGTTGAAACTGAGGATTCCTCAGTTCTCTAACAGAAGCACCGATGATCAGGCCAATGAACTCCATGGAATAGCTCCATCCTTCTTCTGTATGATGAACTTAAGCGTTACCCACACCCACTTACAAGAACAATCATCATCCGACAACTTTGAATAAAGCCAGTATTCTAAAGTGCAGTATGAATGAGGCTTAGACAGCACCCAACAGAGAGACCCCTTTGACTTGTCACCCCTCTGTTTCTGCTTTATATTTATTTAGACATCTACATCCCTACGTCATTCCAACAATATTAATGGGGGAAGTTTTAATGTGGCATCTTCATAATACTGTATGCATAGTATGCATTTTCTCCAGGGAGAGAGTCAGTCGCTTTCATCAGACTCTCAAAGAGGTTCAGAATCACAACAGAGTTAGGAAGGACAGATTTTAGGGCACTGAGAGGACAGTTGAGCATTCTCCCTAAACTCCCCTGATCCTCAGTGCAGTACTGGTTGATACTGGGGCACCAGAGAGGAGGAAGACACAGTGGAGTCTGTTTTCTGGTGTGTGCAGCACTGCGTGGGATAACGGCTGAGCTCACTCCTCCTCTAAAGGGTGGGCACAGGTGGTCAGAGAAGCTGACCTGCCCTCAGACGCCTTATAGACAGGAATGAACCAAAACCCACAGAAGCAATTCTATAGGTGAGTAACTAGTGAGGTTTGGGGTGCATAAGGACTGAGCAGGCTAAGGATGGAATGCTGACCTTGGATCTACAGAGTCAGAGGGAGGGTCGGGAGGTTGGAGAGAAAATGAAAAATCATAGTCTGGCATAGCAGAGTTGGCGGCTCAGTTTTCAACTTGGAGGAATTCTTTCATCCTACTTTATTGTAAGGGAAATTATTCAAAAGCAGTTTATGATAATGCTGAAGAAGTCATTTCAAATAAAATCGATACCCTTTATTCAGACTAGGGGCCCTCATGCCTCCCCATGCCCAGAGGGCACAGCAGCATGAGTGACACAGGGAGGAATGTCACACTTGCTTTCTGCCATGCCACCTTTCGTCCTCCTTCCCGTCCTGTAATTAGTTCTTCTTTTTTTTTTTTTTTTTTTGAGATGGAGTTCTGCTCTTTGACGCCCAGGCTAGAGTGCAGTGGCACAATCATCTCCATTCACTGCAACCTCCACCCATTGTGCTCAAGCAATTCTTCCGCTTTAGTCTTCTGAGTAGCTGGGACTACAGGCACCTGCCACCACACCCGGCTAATTTTTGTATTTTAAGTAGAGATGGGGGTTTCACCATCTTGGCCAGGCTCAGACTACTGACTTCAAGTGATCCACGTCCCCAGCCCTGTAACTGGTTCTTCTAAAGGAAAGTCCATGCTCCTCATTTTCCTCATTGGCAATGGCCCTGAGATTTCTGTTATAACCAACTGTTGTTATGGTATAGGCAGGATGACCCAAACAGGGTTTGCTTGTACTTCAGGGAGGAATGATTACATGAGACAAGGATTGTACAGGTGTATGTGACATTAAATAACTCATAGTCTTATTATACATTGCTATACAGGATTTGTAAATAGATGACCCCAAGAGTTATACATTTGGGTAATATATTAAATCCTAACCCTTTCCTGATAGCCATTGTTCACAGACTTACAGATGAAAATTAGCGGCCATTTGGAACAAAATATGAAGGGAAAGCTGCTGGAATCGGTAATGTGTGCAGAGGTGTGGCTAAAAGGTTATATACAATATTAACTTAGAGTAGTGCGATCATAAGATGATTTATATGCCAGAAAATAATGTATTTTACTTGAAGACATAATCCATTGCACAAATGAATTTTAGTGTGACGATCATTCACCGATGAAGACAGACCCAGTTGGATCCCCTTTGTCTGAATTCAGGAGATGTCCATTTTGGGAGCAAGAACTGGCCAAGAAATACTCCTATAAAATGGTAGGTTTACTCTTGTGGGGAGCTTAGCCTTTCGTGCTGTGTGATGCGTAGGGCAGTAAATAGCTTCCTTTTGTGCCTGTGGCCATGGTTGTTTCACACGGAATTTTATTTGCCTTTATGGGACAGTGAGGACCAGCAATCTTCCCTGGCTTGATGGTACTCAGGAACTTTGGGGCTCCCTATCACATCCTATGGCGAGGTTTGTCCTGGGACTGCTTTTTCCTCAAGACAAAGAAAGGAACAGATACACCGATTTTCTAGAAATTAGGGCTGAGGATTACCGAGGGGGAAAAATGAAGTTTAGAGAAAAAGGTGTCAAAGTTTGGTGGCTTTTGTAGTGGTCGAACAAATCTACAACTATGAGTTATGACACTGAAATGAAAGGCATACATGAACCATCACCCTATAAGGTCTGCATTACTTTATAGAAGCAAACAAACAAAATGCTGTGGTCCAAGTGAAGAGCCCAGCTATTGTCATATAAGAACCACAACAAAAGCAGCCTCTGAGAGCTTCAGAAAAGTCTGTGAGGATCAGTTCATTTTTGAAGTGGCCCACAAGCTGAAATAATTTTCCACATTCTTTCTAGATGGCCTTCCTTGCTGACGAATACTGCAACTATTGTCGAGATGTTTTACTCAACGTGAGGAACCAAGAACTTGAGAGGGTAGGGTTTTATCTATAAAATACAAGCATTTATGAGTCATTATGAATCATTTTATTTGAAGAGACCCCATCAACAGATGTCCAGTGCACTGAAGTGCTTATATGCTATGCACTTATGTTGTAGTTTTTGAGTTCTTGAAGGTGACACTGATATTCAGTGTAATCAGTTGGAAATTCTCCAAGGCGCTAATACAAATAACTTACGGCTCTAAACACAAATTCAGCTGTTTTTTAGATCCTAATTCTGCTGATTTTGAATCAAGTATTAGTAATAAAATTCACCCTGGCCTCTTCAATGGTGCTGAAGAGCCATTTTATTGATCTGTGCTAACTGAAGATGGAGCAGGACTTCGCAGCTGAGTGATCTGGCATGGGTATTGTCACGATTGGATTGTATCCTAGAATCTGCTGTGGAAAACATGAATCAATCGTTCAGCTATTCTGAATTTCATTTTTTGCAGTGTGAGATGAAAAATCCAAGGAAACAAGTGTACATTCAAATGAGAGTTTTTTCTGATGCTTTAGTATATTCTAAGCACTTCAACTTTGGATGATAACATTCATTCAGCACGAGCTCATTTGCTACCTACTCGGCGTAAAGCATTCTAGTGAGGGAGAAAGCAAGATGCCTTCAGGATGCCCCCTGTCCTGTTGATGCAATGTTATTTATAAATATCTATCCACACTGCGTATGTGACATAGTCCTTTCCTTCTTCACTTACTCATCAAATACTTATTTAATTCCTATCCTGTGACCTACACCGTTACCGGGACTAGGAAGGTATTCTCCATAAGACTTGAGAAGTTAGTAGTCTGGTAATGAAAGGAGCAATATTACTCAATAAATATGATGCAATGTGGAAAGTTCTAGAATAGTTGCATGATTAGACTATTCTGGGCCCCAGAGAAGAGTAACAGAGAAGGCCAGGGAGTGCTTCCAAAGCAGGCCATGCTGCTGCCGACTCTAGTAGGAAAGGCAGAGGTGCAATAGACAGAAAATGGGGTAGGAGAAGGATTCCAGGTAGAGCCCATGGTGCAGGTAAAGGCAGCAGGATGTTTACAGGCACGACAAAAAGGTCACTGTGACTAGATTTTATTATTATTATTATTATTTTTTCTGAGACAGAGTCTTGCTCTGTCACCCAGGCTGGAGTGCGGTGATGCGATCTCAGCTCACTGTACCTCCACCTCCTGAGTTCAGGCGATTCTCCTGCCTCACCCTCCCGAGTACCTGAGACCACAGGCATGTACCACCATGCCTGGCTAATTTTTTGTATTTTTAGTAGAGATGGGGTTTCAACACGTTGGCCAGGCTGGTCTTGAACTCCTGACCTCAGGTGATTCGCCTGCCCCAGCCTCCCAAAGTGCTGGGATTACAGGCATGAGCCACCATGCCTGGCCTAGATTTTATTATTTCTAAAGAAGAGAAGCCAGAGGGGAGGTGGGAAAGTAGGTTGATGCTAGAAAGGGCGTCGGATGCCCCAGGAAAAACTCTTGACTCGTTGAGAAGACAAACTGAGAGCAGTGATAACAGGGGTTGGCCTTCATGGAGCAAGAAGGCAGTGAGGAGGTTTTGTCACAGTTGAGGTGAGAAGTGACAAGGGTTGGATCTGGGGCAGTGACAGTGACATCAGAGAGAAATGGGGGCAGGCTGGAGAAATATTTCAGAGGCAGGCGCAACAGGGTTTGGTGACCTGGACGCAGGTGGTGAGGGATGAGCAGAGACGGATCTGTGGTGGTGGCTCCACTCAGACCCCCTTCCCCAAAGCGCCATGCTCCAAGGTTCGCAGCCTGAGAGAAAAGGGATTGCTACTCACTGTGTTGTATTTTTCGGTGTCTCTTTGGAGAAGTCGTCTCTAGAATTAATGCCCCTGATAACAGGATTTTAAATCAGGGCCTATGGCCATGTTATTCAAGAGCTGACTGTAACTCCTTCCTTGGCGACCTACGCATGGAGCCAGTGCCTTGTCTGCTGTCACTGCCAGGTCCTAGCACCAGAGCCAGCGAGGTAAGACAAGGCTGGGATGCCTCGCCGTTATCTGAGCCTGTGGAAATCCCAAACAGTCTTTATTGGCTGCGACACAGATTGGCCACCTGGTTCAAGAACGGAAACTGAAGAGTCAACATGGGAAAAAACAGAAAAGAGGAGGCGCCAGTTTGATCCTCCATGAAGCTGTCCACATAAATCTTTAGAGAAGGCTCCCGTGTAGAGCCGCATCAGTCCCCTTTACCTTCTACAGTCATTAGGTGACTTCTAATCTGATGGCAAGGAGGAGGTCTCTTAGATTAAGCACTATCACACCTCCCTCTGAGCTGAAAAACGATTGAGGTAGTCAGTCAGTCAGTCAATGAACATTTATTCTCTCTTGGCTGTGCCCTGTGGCCCAGTCCCCATCCTAGTATAATCAACTGGAGCCCCCTTGTGGTCAGAAACAGCTTCCCTTCTGGAAACTGCCTTAAGAAAATTTTAATAACGTTCTATATTATCCTATCCAACTCGCAGGCGCTCTCGGACAGGTTGCTGGAAAGAATTCTTCCAAAATACAGCTTAGAAAAGCTGAGAGGCAAAGCTTCACACGCACTGGAACAAAATTCATCCCATTGTCATCTGGGGCTAAGGAAGTATCTGGGGGAGGTGGTTAGTCTTGCGAGGTGCAAAGCGAGTTTTGGTGATATTCTCTGTTACTTACCCCAGGTAGAGGACTTGCTTACCTCCTTTTGGAATTCTCGGCAGCAAGACATAGTCATGCTCATGTCATTGCCTGACGTGTGCCAACTCTTCAAGTGCTACGACGTCCAGCTGTACAAGGTAGGAGGACGCGAGAGTCTCTGGGTTACATCCGCTGCAGAAATCGGCAGCAAATGCTGAGGTTGTACCCACAGCTCCAGCTCTCTGCCGTCTCCATGGTCCTCTGAGGAGTGAGTAGGGGGGTGTGCGGACCAGGAGCCCTCTGATCTCTGCCTAACACTCAGCTTTCCTTTGTGAATTAGCTCATGGAAACCAAAAGCCGATGCACATAGCGACCTATGGTTTCACACCAGTGAAGTCCGAATTAGTCTAAGTTCTTTCTCTGGGAATTTCTGTAAAAGAAGATGTTCTAAAATGACTAATTGGAATAATTGCTTTGTAATAGTCATAACTTCAGGGTTTTTGTTTTGTTTTGCTTTGCTTTGGTTGAAGCTTTATCTCTAAAGTGATTGTATTTGGAGGGTCAGGTCTATATCTTTTCTGGTTTAAGAATGTGTTCTCCTTCAGCGAGTCATAAGCCTTACATTTTATTATTATTTTTTAAAAAATCGTCTAATACTTCCAAGTTTTTAATACAAACATTGAAAACTGGAAGCTGGGTTCAGCCCTTAAATACATTTGGTTTGACCCACCTAGTATTGGCCAGCAGTGTGTGTGTGTGTGTGTGTGTGTGTGTGCGCGTGTGTGTATGTGTGTGTGTTTGTGAATTTGAATCAGTTATCAATCTTTTAAAAACATTTGAAAAAAATTCCAATTGTGGCTGCGCCAGCCTGACGTCCTGCAGGAGAAGCAGTGGGGGGCTGGGTGGTGCTGCCCCCTCAGACTGGGTGGGGACCAGCTCTCAGACTTGTCGGGACACGCCCTGTCCCTGTGGCATGGGTGAGCTTTGGTCACACCTGCACCATCAGCAGAATCGTAGTGTCTTGATACGTTTGTTGTAGGGAATTGAGAACGTTCTCCTTCATGACTTCTTGGAAGATGTTCCTATTCAGTACCTGAAATCTGTGTGGCTATTTAGTAAGAAATTTAAGCTGTGACTTCTTAATGCTCTGGAAGGTTTTCCAGCCCGCTTACAGATCTCCAAACTCAAAGGTAGGTTTCAATGAAAAAAATAAATTTGGGGCCAGTGCAGGGGCTCACGCCTGCAGTCCCAGCAATTTGGAAGGCCGAGGCAGGAGGATTGCTTGAGCCCAGGAGTTTGAGACCAGCCTGGGCAACATTGTGAGATCCTGTCTCTGCAACAACAACAAAAAAAAAAGTTTTAAAAATCAGTTGTGTGGTGGCACACAACTATGGTCCTAGTTACTCAGAAGGCTGAGGTGGGAGCATCACTTGAGCCCAGGAGGTTGAGGCTGCAGTGAGCCATGATCATGTCACTGCACTCCAGCCTGGGTGACAGAGCAAGACTCTGTCTTAAAAGTAAAGAAATACATAAATAAATTCTGTAAGCATAGATGAATCATCTGATTCCATCCTGGGTGTTAGCTTTCAGCTGCTGCCCCATGCACTCAGCTACAGTCCGGAAGGCCCAGCCTGCTTAGGATTTCTGACTTTTAGTGCTCGTGATGGATGTTTGCACTGATCAAGCCACACCCCTCTTAGCTATTTGTCTTCTGAATAATAACATGGACTTTTGGCAGGTCAAGGGGTTCTAGGTGTGGATATTCACCCGGGCATTCACGCCTCACGCCTGAATTGCACTATCTCCCTGTTGAGTTTCTAGACTGCTTTCCCCTTCTGTCTGGCTGCCAGGCTGCAGTCTCTGAATGCTGCTTCCACCAGGCTATTTATCTGTTCAAGGCCTGCAGTGGCTTCCAAGTGCAAGCCTGAACCGCTCTGTCACCTGGTCCAGTTCGCCATAAATCTGCCCTCTATGTTCCCCTACAACTCCATGCCCCTTCAAAGGCCAGCAGGCATCTGCCCTGCAGGGGCCCTGACAGATCCTCCTGAAAATTCCCATTTTTTCCCTCTCACCTTTGTGAGGGTTTGCTGTCATTGCCTGCAGCTTTCGAACTCCCCACGGGGTCCCACTCTCCTTGGCCAGCTCAAGGGCATTTTCTCAGCAAGCTGGCACCAGTTATTTTTCCACATTTCTATGAGTTTTGCTTCCTTTGCAATTGTCTCCTAGGTAGTACAGATAGGGGATGTCTCAGAGTACCTGTAGCATAGGACTGTGTCTAATCGCTACCCCCACCCCTGCTGTGTTCAGTAGTCACGCTAGGTACCCTGATCCAGTGTGCCCCATTTGGAAATTTTGGGGACATTGCAAAAGGTGAGACTTGGACTTGCTACAAAGGGGATGGTCCAAGGAGTGGGGAGCAGAGCCTCGCTCCAGCTTTCCTGTGGTCCCTTTAGCACCTGCCTGAATTCAAGCCTCTGTCTCTTCACTCTCTAAACTACTTCAGCAGTTTCCTAGTTGGTCATCTTGCTTCCATCCCCCTCCCCAACCACACTCCCCTCCCATGGATCATTCTAAAACAGCAATCAATCAATTACCAACCTTCCTGGCCCCGCTGCTCAGATGGCTGCTCTCCTCCACTGCTGTGCAGTCATTCACAGTTTGGCCTCTGGCCCCATCCCTGTCTCCATCTCCCCATGGACTCCCATGATCCAACAGTGCTCTCCAGCAACACTAGACTGCCTGTCCCCAGAAAAGGCCCTTATTCCTGCCATTTCCTATGCCTGGACTGCCTCCTGCCCCATTACTCCTGGCTAACTCCTACCTACTCGTCAAAGCCCAGATTAAATATTACCATCTCAGTGAAGCTTTCCTGATGCCTTCCTCCAAACAGCCTCCCTTTCTTCCTTGTGCTCTCACATCCGTGGGAGCACTTAGGCTGCTGGGATGTGTTTGCATATCTGGTGACCCACCCTTCGGAGCATGAATCCCTTGAAGGGAGGGGTTGTCCTCTTCTGTCCATCAGCTCAGCAGCCATCCAGAAAATAGTTATTAAATAAACACTGCATGAGTGTTCTCCCAAATGTTGGCCAAATGAATGCATGCATTCAAGAGGAGAGCACCTGATTCTCTGTGTGTGTTCCCTTGTCATCCTTTCCTTTCCTTTGATTATTTTCCAAGGCAAACACTGTAGGATGAGAAAGTTGGTGGTACTCAGGATTCCTGGGCAAAAATCCTAAACTACTTTGAGTATGTGTTTTCGTCCAATCTGGCTGCTGTAGTAAAATACCACCAACTAGGTGGCAGTATAGAAACAACAGAAATTTATTGCTCACAGTTTTGGAGGCTGGGAAGTCCAAGAGCAAGGCACTGGCAGATGGGTGTCGGCTTTCGGCTGTCGGCAGATGGGTGCTTGCTGGTTCACAGATGGCTGTCTTTTTGCTTTGTCCTCACATGGTGAAAGAGGCAAGGGGTCTCTGGGGCCTCTAATTCCCTTCATGGGGCTCCACCCTCAGGCCTCATCACCTCCTGAAGGCCCCACTTCCTAACACTACCACAATGGGGGTGAGGTTCAACATGTGAAATTGGGGGTGTGGGACACAAACATTCAGATCATAGCAGCACTCATGTCAGATGCTGGGATTGCTGAATTTTTCTGGCACATGGGGACATTTCAGCTAAGTGGACCCTGCCAGGAACTCCTAGCCACTCAGAGAGGCCCGGCAGACAGGGATGAGGAGGTTGCAGTTTAGCCAGCTGTGCCTTCCTACCCCAGACATGTGCCTCGTCTTCCCCACTGCCCACATGAGAACTTGAAGTTATATTAATAGCCACATGTGTTGTTCTTAACAAAAGTTACTCTATTTGTCAAAAGACTAAGAAGAAAAACATACCTTTCCAACATGGCTAAGGTAGGTTTCAGCCAAGCAGTTAGGAGGGAACAAAGCAGTTTCCTGAAAAGAAGTGAAAGCTCTAAGTCCCTGTTAAGAGCAGGTGGTCGCTCCATCCATCTGCAGGGCAGAGGGCAGGCTGGGTGGCCTTGCCTGGTCACTGGCAGGGGAGTCCAGGTGGCCCCTGTGACTCAAAGCTAGAAGCCTTCCCCCTTTCTGCCCCTCCTCAGGAAGGCTCCAAGCTCCTGGCCTCTTAGGGCAGGAGGGAAAGCACGTCAACATTTAAAAGATGGTCAGGCATGGGGAGTTCACAACTGTAATCACAGAACTTTGGGAGGCTGAGACAAGTGGATTACTTGAGGTCAGGAGTTTGAGACCAGCCTGGCCAACATGGCAAAACTTTGTCTCTATCAGAAAAAAAAATTTTTTTTAAATACAAAAACTAGCTGGGCATGGTGGCACGTGCTTGTAGTCCCAGCTACACTGGAGACTGAGGCAGGAGTATCTCTTGAACCTGGGAAGTGGAGGTTGCAGTGAGCTACGACTGTGCCACTGTACTGCAGCCTAGACAACAGAATGAGACTCCATCTCAAAAAAATAAAAAAATAAAAATAAAAGACACCTGAGAGAGGCCCCACACAGAGGTGCCAGTGTCAGAGATAACAGTGCCTTGTAGCAGAACCTATGAAAGACAGACAAACACATCCTGTGTGTGTGGCCCTGTGGACTCAGTGTGGCCAGGCCACCAGTTACTTCAGCTCTGACCTTTTCACTCCTGGGGCAATTTAGAGAAAGGTTGAGAAGGGCTGAAGAAAACACTGTATGATGCTGGCACATGGCTCGTGGGCCACCAGGAGTTCCCTCTCAAGTCCTGCAAGTGCCCTATTGGGACAGAGCCTGGGGACTGTCACTCTGTTCCAAATCAGTCTCCTGTGGGAGGAGCCCAGCTGGGGCTTCCGTGACCCGGTGCTGGGCTCCATCCTCCCAGCACAGACCCCTCTCCAGACTCTGAGCCCAGCGGTGTCCTGCCCCACCGCAGTCCTCACGGCTGGTCCTGTTCTCCAAGGCTGTCACAGTCCTGACTCGGTTGGTCTGGCATGACCCTGCAGCGTGCTTTTCCTCTCAACCCAAGCAGAACAACAAGCATGGGTTCTGGAGCCAACCCCTGCTCTGAGCCTTATCTTCCCATTTACTGCCCCTTGGGAAAGTTACTTCATATCTCAAGAGCCCTCAGTGTCCTCCTCTGTGAAAGGGAGCGGTAACTCGTGCCTTCTCCCAGGACTGCTGTGAGGACCACTAAGCGCATCCCAGGCAGTCGGGCAGGGTCGGGGACTAGATTGTCCCCATTTGACAGCTAAGGATATCACCTCCCAGAGGCTAAATTCGTCCTGGCCAAGGCTCCCACGAGGAAGGGACAGCCAGCTTCTGAATCCCGCAGCCACGCCCTGAGGATCGGTGCAGGCTCTACCTACACCTTCCTCGCAGAGGCCCAATCCACGGTCTCCCTCTCTGGAGCCATTAGGGTGTGGGGTGAGTAGGGTACAGAGAAGCAGCAGCAGCCATGCCCAGACAGCCCTGAATGCATCAATCTAGAGATGCCTTCTTTCTAAATGCTGCTTTTCAGAAGGGCAGTTCTGGAATGTGTGTAATTTTAACCTTTTCATTGTTAAGATTCATTTTTAATGGGTAATACCTGCAACAATGTTTCTTTCTCCCCCTCAACAAAAGTCTTGGCAATTAGGAGGAGAGTTAGGCAAAAATAAAATGACAAGATTGAATTAAGGATTATGCCTCCCCGTCTTCTTTAGACTATGAGAATGGTATTGAAAAGAGGCGAGTCAGTGTTCTGAAGTCGGATCTGCAGGCCATCATCAATCAAGACACTTTGGCTACTTCTAAGAAAGTCCTGGCAAGTGACGGAGCGGCGCAGATGAGCTGGAGAACAACCCAGAGATGAAATGTGATCTTCCTTCTGCAGCTTGCTTTGTTGGCGCGGCGGGCATAGATTTGGGGCTCTAGCATGGCCATCGTTCACTCATGAATTTCTTAATACAGGTAGAACTTTATAACTCTGATGTTCTAAGCTGTCTGCTCACACTTCTCTTCCTGTAGTAGGGTGATGAACACCCCAGGGAATGCGCTATCCCTGTGCCACCAGGACCTACCCCAGAGCCGGACAGGGCAGCGGTGCTAATACCTGCTGGTTGAGTTAATGAATGACCGGATGAGTGTGCTTGCTGCTTGACGGTATTTATCACCAGAATATCTCCCGTGGGGAAGAAGTTTAGTTTCTGCATCTATGTTGTACATGCACAGGCTCCTGTGTCTCCTCAATCATGCCTGGATTGCCTTGAGCTAGATATCTGCCTGGCTACATTCTCCCACCACTCTTACTTGCAATGTGAAGTTTAACAATGGTGCCTTCACCATATTTCATTACTTTCCAAACAAGTGATAGGAAACAGGTGGATATTCTTGCCCTTTGCTACTGATCATTGTCATTGTTTTTCAAGGAAAAAAAATCCCCCTTCATTAAAGAGCTCACATTGCTGGCTGGTGTGTATTGTTAAGTCCCTGGCGAGTGAACATAGTGGCAGAAGGAGCTCTCCAGACTCAGGGAGGATGTGGGAGGCAGGGAGCTGCCGAATGGTTACTGAGGATGGATTATGGGCATCTCTAGGCCCTCCTTTGATGGCTACAGAGAGGGTGCCAGGCTCCCCTGTGTGTGCCCTTTCCAAACACTCACTACCGGATGCCCCAGGTAAGTCATGGCCACTCCCTCTGTGGGCATAACTCCTTGCTAGTACTCTCGGCTGTGTCTATAGCTGCCTGCCCAGTTCTCCTGAGCTCCTTCAGGCTGTCAGCTGTGCCTTATTCACCCTGGGCCACCCAGCATTGCACTGGCCCACAGGAGCACTTCAGTGTTTTGTGACTTGATGGATACAGAATTCAGGAGTTCACAAAAGAACCACCTAAAAATTAGCCCATCCTCTTTCTTTTTTTTTTTTTGAGACTGAGTTTCGCTCTTGCTACCCAGGCTGGAGTGCAATGGCGCGATCTCGGCTCACCGCAACCTCTGCCTCCTGGGTTTAAGCAATTCTCCTGCCTCAGCCTCCCGAGTAGCTGGGACTACAGGCACGTGCCACCATGCCCATCTAATTTTTTTTGTATTTTTAGTGGAGACTGGGTTTCACCATGTTGACCAGGATGGTCTCGATCTCTTGACCTCGTGATCCACCCGCCTCGGCCTCCCAAAGTGCTGAGATTACAAGCATGAGCCACCGTGCCCGGCTAGCCCATCCTCTTTCTTTCACCTTGAAGTAGGCCTGGCTTTGGTAGGGTTGTGCCAGTTATTAAAATACTAAAATACGTCCCTATTGGTGAATGACGTCTGCCTGCTCCCCTCCACTGTTCTGTCTCTTTATAGTGTCCCCTGGCTGACTCCGATCCCAGATCCTCCCATAGGGCACTTTTTTCCCCACCAATCCAGCAGCTAAAAGATTAGCACCTAATCCAGCAGGCTTCAGAGCTACTACTAGAATTACTGATTCTGATTAGTAATTCTGTAGTTCTGATTAGTAGGAACCCAAAAGGTCCCCCCTTCCCAAGGCATTGGCTCATCAAACCCTAATCTTGCCCCCAGCTGGAGCCCAGGGAGTTCCGGGAGGGCATGAGACCCACCCTCCTCCGCCAGTTGCCTTCCAGACTGCACGCTGGTCTGGCCAGGTCTCCTGTGCTCCTACTGGCATCTTCGTGAGTCCCAACAGGAAGATGTAGTTCCGCAGGGAGATAGGAGACTGACCGGAGACTGACAGCCACTGCTGATACCTGCAGGCAAATGCTTCCAATTCCAAGTCCAAGTGCACCTCCCCCAAGCGTTAGAGGGACCACTGCAACCGACTCAGTTTTCCAAACTCTGTTTGGTATGCAGAAGCACTCAAAAAGCTGGCAAGGCCAAAGCCTGTTCTTTCTCTGTCAGTGCTACCTGTGCTGGTGGAGGACCCAGGACCTGACCTCACGCCACGCTCCACCTAACTGAGTGCATAACCCCAGGCGAGGCGCTCACCCTCTCTCAGCAGCTTTGATGTCTGCCATCACTTAAATGACATTAATAAACCAGCCCTTTTATGAAGATGGCAAGGATCGGTGAGGTCATGTCTGTACGTGCAGTGAGCTCATCTGAAGACAAGGTCTGGATAATCGCAAGGTATAGTTATGGTTTCAAAATATTTCTATTTCAACAAGCGGCAGAGATGGCTCACAACAGTCATGTCCATGTAACCCTGAATAGATGACCACAGAGGTAACAAAGCCAGCCTCAGGACATCCTCTGTGTTCACAATGAGTGTGAGGCCCTGGGGAGTCCCTTTGAGCTATTGTTCATTGATATTCCCTAGGTTACCCAGTACAAAAATACCTACAGAGAAATTCTGCTCTGGTGTGTGCAATCTTTTTGTTTGTTTATTTTGTGTCTTTGTAGGTTTAAGAAACTTAATTTCTTTGCTGGGAACATCAGCAGATCTCAGTGTATTCCTCAGCTGTCTGTCTTCACATTGCCAAGCATTTGTGTTCCAGGTAAGAAGCTGTGACTTTAAATTTAAAAAAAGTGTGTTGACCATTCTAGATAAATGAGTGTCCATTGCCTAGGGGATGGGAAAGAGGCTTCTTAGGCTCTGGTCAGAAAGGTGTCAAGGGTGGCCTGGATGTGAGGGCAGGGGGTAGCACTGAACTCTGTAGTAAGGCGGAGAATGGGGGCTGGAGGGAGCACATCACACACGTGTGTGTGTGTGCATTTGTTTGCATGTGTGGGAGTGTGTGGGGGGGGCGAGCCAGCGGTGAGCATGTGTGTCAGTGTGTGTGTGTGAGCATGTGTGTCTGTGGGTGTGGTGAGTGTGGTGTACAGGTGAGTGAGTGTGCATGAGTGTGTGCAGTGTGTGTGTGTGTAAGTGGATGAGCATGCGTGGATGAGTGTGTGGACAGGTGAGCATGTGTGTGACTGTGTGTGTGAGCATGTATGTGAGTGTGGGTGAGTGGGTGTACAGGTGTGTATTGCACCAGTGGGAGTGTGGAAGAGGAGGAGGGGTTTTGTCTGTTTTTGGGGGAGAACAGCCCTTGTCTGCATGTTTTGCACACATGTTCCAGTAAAGTATCTGGCTTGATTTCAAAAGCCCAAAGATGGCTTGGTTGTGGATATGGACAGGTTTGGCCCTTCTCACCAACGTGGCTCTTGGGAGTTGCTTCAGTGGGATCCTGGGCTTGATTTTCATCATCCTACATGGGGGGAGTCACCTGTGGAGAGCTGAGAATGCCACGAGAGAAACCGTGGCCCCTCGCTTCATGGGCCCAGGGCAGGTGGGGAGAGCTAGAGGCTGTGGGTTAAAACCTAGAGGGAGGCCAGGCACGGTGGCTCATGCCTATAATCCCAGCACTTTGGGAGGCCAAGGCGGGAGTGTCACATGAGGTCGGGCATTCGAGACCAGCCTGGTGAACATGGTGAAATCCCGTCTTTACTAAAAACCCAAAAAAAATTAGCTGGGCGTGGTGGTGCGTGCAAGTCCCAGACATTCAGGAGGCTGAGGCAGGAGAATTGCTTGAATCCGGGAGGCAGAGGCTGCAGTGAGCCGAGATCGTTCCACTGCACTCCAGCCTGGGCAATGAAAGCAAGTCTCCATCTAAAAACAAACAAACAAAAAAAAACACCTAGAGGGAATGAGGCAGCCCCGCCTCTTGAGACATTGAGCTTGCCAAGGCTGAAGTGATTGGGAAAGGCCTTGAAGAGAAGGTGGGATTTAAAACTGGGATACAAAGCATGTGTAGGATTAAAATAAGCTGAGGGGGGAATTGGGCATTCAAGAGCAGCAGTGAGCCTACCTAAGGAGGAAGGAGCCGTCCACACTGGTGGAGAGAACGAAGATTCCAAGGGTCTGGGGCTGGGTGTGTGGCTTGGGGCGACGTCTTTAAGCTTCTGGCCATGTGCAGCCACTTCCTTGTGCCATCTGCGTGGCCGTGTCTGTATCCTTCACCTCTCAGCTGAGAAGAAAGGGGAGAAATAATAACTGAGACCAAGAAGACTGCAGGGGACTTTGGGGTCTTAAACCTCCTAGATATGAACCAGAAAAATCCTCAGGAAAGAGCTCAAAAGCCGGTTCCAACCCTTGGCAGGTGTCTGGTCTCATTTGCTTCTTGAAAATAATTATCCCAGATTCTGTATGGTTTTTATTCCTCCTGTTGATCTCAGGCAAAGCTTATTTATAACAGCAGTGACCATGTCCAGAGCTGGATGGCTATTGAGACATTCATTCATTCGCTAGCTGAAGGCTTATATTGTACATCCTCACAGATAGCTGTCCACCATCTGTTCCTTAAGTGGAAACTGGAGCTCAGCCTCCAGCTTTATAACCAGATGAACCCACTGAGTTCATCACCACCAACCCTGCTATCCTACATCGTAAACCACAGAGCGCTATGTGTTTCCCAAGTCCGTCATTGCACCTTCAGCCCTCACAAAGGAGGCATGCTAGAAAAACGGTGTTTTTGTAACTGCATGCCTTTGAAGGCCTTGTTTTTGTAAAATAGCTTAACTGATTTTTACACACCAGATTATTGTCAATCAAATGCTCAGACTGTTAAGATGCACACCCTTGGGCTTGTCAGAGATGCCCCATGGCTTCAGTTAGCATCTGGCAGTCAGCGAGCAGATGGCAGTTTGGGTCCTGGAGGAGCTTCTGTGTCCGGAGACATGAAGTGCTGCACTGGAGGTGACTGGAAGAACCCTCAATGGTGTTTATGGCTGACTTTCAAATGTTTGTGCAGAGAGAGCCCTGGTCACTCAGAGCTGCATTCCTCAATGCTTTTAGGAAGTATCCCTGTGGGTTTGTTTGTTTGTTTGTTTGTTTGTTTATTTATTTATTGAGATGGAGTCTCACTCTGTCACCCAGGTTGGAGTGCAGTGGCATGATCTCGGCTCACTGCAACCTTTGCCTCCCGGTTCAAGTGATTCTCCTGCCTCAGCAGGGATTACAGGTGCCAGCCTCCCCGCCCGGCTAATTTTTATATTTTTAGTAGAGAGAGAGGGTTTTGCCATATTGGCCAGATTGGTCTTGAACTCCTGACCTCAAATGATCCACCTACCTCAGCCTCCTGAAGTGCTGGGAATACAGGCGTGAGCCACCATGCCCGGCCACAGCCCTGTGGTTTTGTACTCACATTGTCCCTTCAACCTAAAATCCTCTGCTGAACACCGATGGGAAGGGCTCCTCCCAAGAGTTCATCTCAGATAGTGAGGAGCACTGAGGAGGATGCTGCTACCGAAAGCACCTCACGTCCCCTGAAGCTCAGGTCCGCTTTCTGGTGTGCCAAGGGTTTCGCTGGGGCAGAAGGGAAAAGAAGCAATGACAAGAAAGAGCATTCCTTTGTTTCTAGCCAGCCTCTCCATCTCTTTCTCAAAGACTTGTGGTGGAGCTGTGGTTGGTCCACAGGCATGTGAGTGAGCATGAGAAGAGGCTTGGAGCATGCGTATCAACAGTTGCATTTGAAATCCATGACTCATGGCTTACAGATGGCTTCAAGTGTGGCCCAAGGCTGCTCTCTGTCTGGGTAGTGGGAATTTCTTAGTCTGCATGCAGCGGCATCTTATTGGTACCCAGGTTGGTGCCAATGAGGCTGTCAGATGACCTTGGTTCCACTGGATGCAGCGGCTGGGACTTTCCAGTCTGAAGATTGCTTATACAGCAAGCATGACGACCAGGTTCTCCAAATAGGCACCACTACTTTTCATTATTATGGGATTCTGTGCCCCTTTTCCACAATCAGATTAGACATGTAGAAGTGCAGGAATAAAACAGCCCCCACCCCTCTCGATGGCCCTTCCCAAGCGGACTTCAATGAGGCTGTCCCTACAGTGTTTCTGTGTCACACATCACAAGTGACCTCTTTTTCTAAAACTGAATAGTGCTGAGCATGGCAGCTTATACCTCCAATCCCAGTGTCTTTGGGAGGCTGAGGCAGGAGGATCACTTGAGCCCAGAAGTTCAAGAACAGCTTGAGCAACACAGTGAGACCCTTATCTCCACCCCACCTCCCTCCAAAAATTTAAATTAGTCATGGGCAGTGGTGCATGCCTGTAGTCCCAGGAGGTTCAAGTGGAAGGATGTCTTAAGCCCAGGAGTTCGAGGCTGCAGTGGGGAAAGATCGTGCTACTGCACTTCAGCCTGGGCAACAGGAAGGCCATGTCTCCAAAAAAAAAATAATAATAATTGCATGGTGATTTTAAGAGAAAAAGTGAGCCAATTTCCCACGTCCCTCCCTCCTTCTCTTCACCAACTTTAAAGAGCTCTGCCCTTTAAACCATCTCCATGGAAGATAGAGAAAGACCAGACATTGGCCCCACTGCCTCAGTTTCCACTCTTGTTATTTCGACTTTCTCTTCTTAGGCTCTTTAAAAATGCATGTGCATGACAAATGTGTGCATTTGAAAACATACTATGCTTCTTGATTTTATCACAAACTACAGCCTTTTTTCTCACCAAAACTTAATAGCCAAGCAGAAGCAAAGAAGAGTTTATCAAATTGGCCGCCAGCTTCCAGGTGAAATGGAATCTTCTTCTCACTGCTGTGAGCAAAGCCATGACCCTCTGCCACAGAGATAGTTTTGGTGAGTCAGAGAATTCAAAAATATTTTGTATTCTACCTTTTAAAAATGTCATTATAGAATAAGTATTTTGCATATTGCTGTGTAGAATCGGACATCTTCTTTTAATCTTTTTATGTAAAATGTAAGATACAGCAAACCATACAACACCACAGTCATTTTTATTTTTAATGTCAGTGTGATAGTCTGTCAAACAGATGGCCTATGCTTTTCCTTCCTGTTTCATCAGCGTCAGACACACGGGAAGCCTCCCCTTGTTCTTGAATTATGAGCTTTGTGACATTTTGAAAAAAGCACTGAGAAGACAACTGAGATAGAGGAAAAAAAATGGGTTCTTTGGAGCACCCATACTTAACTCTCAGGAATAATGATTAGGTTGCCATTGTGCAGATTATAGAAAGAGTGAAGTAATATTCATTTTACAAACTTCCTGGTCAAATCATTGGTCTTCCTCTGTTGGGGAAGGTTACATCTTTGATACAGCTGCCTTATAAAAAGGATTGTAGGGGTGGGTCGCTGTGGCTAATGCCTGTAATCCCAGCACTTTAAGAGGTCAAGGTGGATGGATCACCTGAGATCACAAGTTTGAGACCAGCCAGACCAACATGGTAAAACCCTGTCTCTACTAAAAATACAAAAATCAGGGAGGCCAAGGTGGGCAGATCACGAGGTCGAGAGATCGACACCATCCTGGCCAACATGGTGAAAACGCACCTCTACTAAAAATACAAAAATTAGCTGGGCCTGGTGGCATGCACCTGTAGTTCCAGCTACTCGGGAGACTGAGGCAGGAGAATTGCTTGAACTCGGGAGGCAGAGGTTGCAGTGAGCCGAGATTGTGCCACTGCACTCCAGCCCGGCGCCTGGCAACAGAACAAGACATTGTCTCAAAAAAAAAAGAAAAAAAAAACAAAAATTAGCTGAGTGTGGTGGCAGGGACCTGTAATCTCAGCTACCCGGGAGCCTGAGGCAGGACAATCGCTTGAACCCAGGAGGCAGAGGTTGCGGTGAGCCAAGATCGCACCATTGGACTCCAGTCCGAGTGACAAGAGTGAAACTCCACCTCAAAAAAAAAAAAAGGGTTGTAGGAAAGGAAGTTCACCACTCAGCCCACCAACTTCATGAAATGGATCATTCTTTCAAAAGATATTTCTTGCTTCCGAGGCCCTTCCCTGGGCACTGGGCATACAGCAGTGGAAAGAGAAAGTCTCCACTTCTGTGAGTTTGCATGGTAGTTATGACAAGTGGTCCCTGCACAGAGAGCTGCCAGATGCCCTCACAGCAAGTAGGCAAGAAGGAAGAGAAAGGAAGCCCTATTCTAAACCAGTTCTGCAGACACCCTGGAGCTCTTGAGGGCTGCTGCTGTCAGCTGCCATATAGGTGACACTCACTTATAGTGGGACTCTTCCCTTTAATGAAGTCCAAACTGACTGTGCTTTATGCTCATGCTCTTCCAGAGCAGAGAGAGCAGAGTTCACGTGCATCATGGAAAAAAATCTACCCCTGAGCTGGGTGTGGTGGTTCACGCCTATAATCCCAACATTTTGGGAGACTGAAGCATGTAGATCTCTTGGGCTCAGGAATTTGAGATCAGCCTGAGCAACATGGTGAAACTCTGTTGTAGCAGGAGCGGCTATGGGAAACGAATCTCTCGGACACCGAATATGGGAGGAAGGAATTTAATTCAGCCGGGAGCAAGGTGGCATAGTTGCGTTAACAGCCAAGCTCCCCTAACAAAGGAAGGTTCCTTCTTTATATAGGCTTATACTTTAGATGTTACACGTGGAAGAATCTTAGGTTTATAGCTTAACATATGAAAAGGGTCTCCGTTTACAGTCTTAGGAATTACATGTGAAAAGGGTTTCAGTTTACAGTCTTAGGAATTACATATGAAAAGGGCTACAGTTTACAGTCTTAGGAATGAAAAGGGCTACAGTTTACAGTCTTAGGAATTACATGTGAAAAGGGTTTCAGTTTACAGTCTTAGGAATTACGTATGAAAAGGGCTACGGTTTACAGTCTTAGGAATGAAAAGGGGAAGTTTACAGTCTTAGGAATTACATATGAAAAGGGCTACGGTTTACAGTCCTAGGAATGAATAAGGGAAGTTGACCTGAGATGCCTGGGTCTCTCTCTTCACTGTCACTATAAAAAAAATACAAAAATTAGCCAGGTGTGGTGGCCCAATAGTTCCAGCTGCTTGGGAGGCTAAGGTGGGAACATCGCTTGAGCCAGGGTGGCAGAGGTTGCAGTGAGCAGAGATTGTGCCACTGTACTCCAGCCTGGGCAACAGAGCCAGACTCTGTCTCAAAAAAAGAAAAGAAATCTAGTCTGTAGCTGTTACTTTTCCCAGTCTACCTTCTCTGTACCTCCACATGAAATCAGCATATTCACACCAGTAGTTTAAACAATGGTTTCAAGACTTGGACTATAATTTTCCAAGATTAAATAGTCCAGATGATGTTGCCAAGCTCACCTCAGGCAAGGTCATGCCTTCCACAGGGGTAGTTATCTTTCACCCAGATAAGTGAGGAATAGAACACTACTCAGGGAAAAAATTGTGAAGGGCTTCTGAAATGAGTGAAAAGATTACTTGAAATGAACAAAAGGCTTTGAAATGGACAAAAGGTTGGCACAGCCTTCTGGGTTATCTCTGCCTTCCATTGTCTTTGAGTTATTTTTACAGCTCTGTAAGTTGCAGCAAACTGGTAATGCAGATGACCCTCATCCACAGAAATACAAGCTAGTTGTGTCAGGTGGTTGCGATTGATACTGCCCTGAGGACAGAACCCTTTTGCATCTATTTGTCACTGTCAGCATTCTTTTCTGTCTTAGTTTAGATTGAGCACTTTGAATTCTCTTGTGAACCAGTGGCAACATCTTACTGAGGTAACAGTGAGATGTAACACATCATTTAATTAATGAGTTAAATAAAACCTTTGATGTATCCATTTCATATCTGTATAAGAGTCATGGTTTTACCTTTATTTAAAACTTATGTTCTAACAATTGCAATAGGCAAGATTTCCCCTTCCATTTCTAAGGCAAACATTAAAGATTGTTTTCCTTTCTGGGAGAGCAAAGGCCTTGGGATTTGGGGCATTTAGCTAAGTCACATACCCTCCTGTCTCTCCGATGACAGCACTTGCAGCCCCACCTGAGATACCTCTCACAGGTGGAACCCCAGCTGGCTTCCCTGCCCACTTCCCACACAAAGAGCTGCTGCCACAGGGTCAGCTAGAGGGGCAAGGCACTACGTTACAAGCACCACGAAACAGCAGCAGGGTCCCTTCTGCACTCTGCCCCCATTTCCTCCTGCCCCTTCTGGACGTTCCTGTGGGTAGTATATGGGGCACAGTGAGGCTGAGGGGCACCCTCTCCAGCTCTGGGAGCAGCACTCAGGTCCCTGTAGGGTTTGCTTTCCTCCCATCTCACACCGGATGGGTTCTAAGTTCCTTTTCATGGCTTAGGGTATTTAGCTCTCAGTCCTTTCTGTCCAAAAGCTGCCGTGCCAGGGGTCCCCTACTTATGGATGCTACGTAAGAGGCCCAGGCCCCTTCAGGGTCAGCTGTTGGAATGAGGCTCAGGTACACAGGTGTTAGCCACAGAAAAGTTGTTAGTTTCACAGTTATTTGTTTACTGTCTGTCTATCAAATATATTCATTTTTGGTTATTATCTAAATGTAGGCTCCTGGCATCTGTTTCACTTGCTGCTTTTGGAACATGTGATTCATATACTTTAGTCATGCCTAGAGGAGGAAGAGGAGGAGGAGGACATGGGGAATGTCAAGGAAATGCTACCAGATGACCCGACTCTCGGCCAGCCAAACCAGGCACTTATCCACCCTCCGAATTCCTTGCTGTCCCAGGCGTGTGCCAGCTCCAGCGTGGAGCCACTGGGGGTGATGCTGACACACATGGGCCAAGGCCGATATCTCATGGGTGTGAGCAACGTGGTCCTCAGGATCCTGGGCTTCCTGCTGGACAATAAGGTAGGGACACCAGGACCCCCTTCCACATAGTTGTTTCAAGGGAAATAAGAGCCATAGGCAGTTAGGAAAACCGTCAACATCACATTGTCCAAACAATGATAAAGGATTCTACGATCATCTTTGCCCTAGGTGATTTTGCCGGGGTTGAGTATAATTCACTACCTGTTGATACTGGTCGGCTCAGGTTTGTGGTACGTTGATAAGTGCCTGGCACGATTAGAAGTGTGGACCATCTGGATGGCCTGGGTCTTTCTTGCCTTCCCAGAGCATACCTGGCTGGGTTAAATTAACTCAGGAATAGCACACCGCTAACCTCTGAGTGGCATGCACTGAAAATGCCCCTAGTGTTTAAAAAAAAGGAAGCGTTGAATAGTCTGAACAGAGAGGATTTTGAAAAGATTAAATTGGGATACCTGTTGAAAGATATAGAAATAAAAGTTTTACCTATTTTGGTTTTTTTTTCTTAAAAAATTTTTTTTTGTTGTTTTAAGACGGGGTTTCACCATGTTGGTCAGGCTGGTCTTGAACTCCCGACCTCAGGTGATCCACCTGCCTTGGCTTCCAAAGTGCTTGGATTACAGGCGTGAGCCACTGAGCTCGGCCAAAGCTTTACCTATTTACCTAATACCTACTATATAGCCCTTATGTATGTTATTTTGAAGCCATACTATCCTGTAGAATGTTCTTGTCATTGTCATTCAATGGATGAGGAAACTGAGGCTCAGAGAAGCTGAGTGACTTGCACAAAGTCACACAGCAAGGAAATAGTAGAACAGAGATTGGAGCCCCAGCCTGCCTGATCTCAAGTCCATTCTTCTGCCACAACCCTGGACAGGAGGTTGGTTCATGCCGTGAGGAGTGCAGGACCCAGGTTGGAGAGGTCGGACGTGGACCTCAGTGCCATGAAGCAGAGTTGGACTGATGGAGGAATGACAGCACTGCCTCCGTGGAGGAGCAGGGAGTGGGCTGGTTAAAAAAAAAAACAAAACTGACAGCAGTTGTCTTAGGACTAATTTTTCTGCACGTTTGATGTTTAGCCACTATCCATTGTCTTCTTTTTATGACAAGTTCCCCTCTTGCGTGGATGAGTCATGCTTAGTAGGAAATTGAAGCAGCTGCAATCGTTCAACCTGAAGAAGGTTAATAGTGGTCTTGGCCGTGGCAATGAGTCACAGCCTAAAAATCTTCATGCCTTAGAGTTCGAAGAATAATAGAAACCTTCCAGGACCCTTTCCTTCCTGAGCAAACTCCCATTAAGAGTCTTCCAATTGCAGAAATCCTGCACACACTGTTATTGAGCAATGCTTGGACAAGACACCTCCATAGACGAAAAAAAAAAAAAAAAAAAAAAAGCAGGCGCCAGGGAAATGCATCTCTCAGGTTTACCAGTTCTCTATCTGTATTTGGTCTTTGTTTTCTCACCTTGAGATAGTAAGTCACATATCCAGCTGCATTCAGTGCTCTCTGTGAGGTAGATTCAGATGTGTGTCTGTAAATGAGAAACTTACCTCCTCTATGAGTGTCCATGTAAAAAAAGCAGACATGATCAATGAAGCATGCAATAGTGAAACACTGACCCCAACTTGGGGTTGCTGACGAGAGCTGGGCCTCCTTAGCTGGCCACAGCTAAGGCGCTTTCAGGAAGCATGTGTTTCCAGAGAGTTCACAGAAATAAGGCCCAGTTAGATCTGAAGAGGCGATGGTTCTCCTAGGCTGTGCCCAGGAGAATGGCTCTCCCTGCTGCTATACCTGGTGGCAAAGCCCTCCAAGGGCCACCAGTGGCAAATGCCTGAGTGTTCTCTGGAGCATTCTGTAGAACCCTAGCAGGACCAGCATTCGTGCTGGCCTGCAGTGTCCAGCTGGCCTGCAGTGTCCAAGTGAGCAATTCTTTGCACTCACCATCTGGGGCAAGAGGTCAGAGTGTAGCATGACAACTTGTTAAAGGAAAAAAAACCTTTCAGTGACACTTGTTAAAGCACCATAAGGAAGGCTTTATTCAGTACCATCTCCATAGGGCTTTTGCAGTGGGGGAGGGAGATTGGGCTTAACTCTGAGAACAGCAGGGATGGGGGTGTGTGGGTTCGGAATTTACAGCCTAGGAGCTGGGTAGGGGGTCAGTGAATGGGAACTTACTAAGAAGAAATGTCAGGGGTAAGGGGGATTCTGGCTGTAAACCCACCTAACAGGATTCTTGTAGAAGTTTGGCCAGCTGGGGTGACCAGACATCACCTGGGAGCTGGTAGAGAATGAGGAAACTGATCAGATATGGAGATGGGGCATTCTTGCTAAAGTGACTCAGAAGGGTTCTTGCTAAAACTGGGTTGTACAAGGAAGTGTGCGAAGGAGAAGGTTCAGGAGCCAGACAAAAGTTCAGCCAAGTGGAGTATGTTTGTGAAATTGTATACACATGCTTCTTAGTCAGCAAAGTAACCAGGAATAAGCTTTTACCTCTTCAGCCAGTTAGAAGGCATGAAGATAGACACTGACAGTCTCCCTGAGCCGAGTGTTTAAATGCATCTTTTATCTCAGTGAAACAGGCGTTATCATCAAGCCCATTTTACAGCTGGCATAACTGAGGCTCTTGAAAGGGTTGAGGAATTTTCTTAAGGTCACCTCACTAATCACTGGGAGAACAGGAATTTACACTTCCACAGATCTCCTTCCAAGTCTGTCCTTCTCAGCATTCTCTCTCTCTTCCAGAGCGTATTCTACCATCTGCTGTAATTCCAAAATTGGTTGCTTGGGACTAATTACTAAAAATACCTTCAAGTCTGATAAGGGCAATTCTGGTACATACATTTCTGCTTTCAAATTCTACATCTTCCACTTATTAGCTAGAACCTTGGACAAATTGCTGAACTTATGGAGATACTAATGTCTAATATAGGGCCATTATGAGGTTTAAATGAGTTAATTGTTGTAAAATGCTTAGACAGTTTCCTAGAATATAGTAAGTACCCAATAAACACTGGTCATCATGATTATTTCTCCACCACAGCCTCCTAAGCTGAGCACTTTCCCTTAACACTCTTGGCCCAATCGTTTAGCTCCTCTGAAGTTCCTTGCAATGACGTTTGACCTATATTTAATGGGTGGAAACAATAGAGATGATATTAAATACTTAATTGAACTACTTAATTAAGCAATACAAGCAGATGAATGTCAGGTAATCCAAGGTAATACACATTAGAGATTAATTAAACCTGCTTCTGTTCGTTCATGCCTGCTGAATTAGCTATAATGATTTAAACAATCACACCAAAAAGTTACGCTCCTCTGATTTTCATTGCATCCATTATTCAGCGCCTGCACTCATCATCAACAAAAAGCACACCCTGTGTGTCCCATCTGCATTCATCTGCCATGAGTTAACACCCCATTTGGCTGCACAGCTGCGGCAGCCTCATTCCCTGAACAATTTAGCGCTGGCCTGCACCTACAGTATCAACTGAAGTCAGCATTCCGGATTGCCATATCCATCTGTTCCTCTTCTACATTCTAGCCGCGTTCAAAACAGTCAGATGCCAATGCATGCCTAAGAACAAAGTGAAAAACTACAATGATATTAAATAATGAATTTAGGTCATGTACTCCAGGATTACAGCAGAGAAAAAGAAAAAGATTTTTTTAAGTGTATTTTCACCTCTAGGGTAAAGGTGAAAACAATGTTTTGAAAAAGAAGAAAAACATCTTTTCATGGCGCGGTGATGGTGTTTGTCGAATTTAGAGAAAGAGGGAGACGTGCTTTCATGATCCTTGCATTTGAAGTTATCGTGCACACATCTCTGTCAAGTATACTAGCTTACAGGAGGTTTATTGATGAAATCAGACCAAGCAAATACATTTCTATTGGTTTTAAAGGAGTCATGGCCAAAGATTTGCAAGTCTTCCAAGTTTCTCGGAGCTAAGGGAGGGATGGTATATTTGCCATTCTCTGATAGGAAGATGTGCTGGGTCAGCTGAACTGGCTGAGGAGAGCTTCAGCTAACTTAGAACCTCCACACCTCTCAAATGTCTTCCTTCCCAATTGAGTAACCAATACCAGATTGCTGTTTTCATAGGTTCCTCCCCGCCCCCATTTAATGGTTTATTTGACGATGGGGGAAGGAGAGCCTGTGTGGGAATTTGACCCGACTATGTCAGCTCCAGAGACTTGTTGAGAACGTGAGGATTAGTACCCGTCTGGAGACCCCCAGATTGATGGGTGCTACAGCCACATGGAGACCGTGGGTGCCTTTCATAGGCTCCCTCTTGACTTTCATGACCCATCTGCTTTCTCCAGTGTCTGTCTGTTCTCCAGTGTCTGTTAAGGAAGAGTGTTGGTTTGCTCTCACGAGGACATTTCTCACAAATTGCAGAGCCCTCTTCCTTTCCCTAAAGAGAGCCCATCAGCTCCCCGCCCCTGCACCATCCCTGCCTTGCAAAGCCTCCCACTGAGTCCTCACCAGACCCTGAGTGTTTTCCTGAGAAATCAGGAGTTCTCTTAATAAGAATAAACGCATGGGCCGGGTGCAGTGGCTCACACCTGTAATTCTAGCACTTTGGGAGCCTGAGGCAGGTGGATCACCTGACGTCAGGAGTTTGAAACCAACCTGGCCAACATGGTGAAACGCTGTCTCTACTAAAAATACAAACCTGGGCATAGTGGCACATGCCTATAATCCCAGCTACTTTGGAGGCTGAGGCAGGAGAATTGCTTGAATCTGGGAGGTGGTCCAGCCTGGGCAACAAGAGTGAAACTCCATCTCAAAAAAAAAAAAAAACAGAATAAATGCATGAACTTTCCCTTTACATCCCAGGGTAGGAGCACAGGCTTGGTAGAAGAATTCAAATGGTAGTTCCTGCAACAAGGAATAGTATAACTGTCTCTTTTTGTCTTTTCCCTTTAAATATTTCCCTCTTGCAGCTCATCCAGGTGCTGTTGGAAGACAAAGCCACCAATAGCGCAGTTAAACTCAGCCTTCCTATGGGACAAGAAGCCCTCATAACCCTAAAGGATGGACAACAATTTGTGATTCAGATATCAGATGTACCCCAAAGCTCTGAAGACATTTATTTCAGAGAAAGCAATGCTAATGTGTGAGATTATTTATTTGAATAGAGAATAAGAAAATGGATAGACTTGCATTCTTAAAAATATTAAACACTAAAGTTTTTCTATTGACTAAAGATGTCATGTATATAATAGATGTAGCATTGTCTATTTTATGTTTATATGTATTTCAAGGAGGTGGTTTTGATAAATGTATAAACTAATTTGGAGAATAATTTTTGCCTCTGTTGCTTTTCTTTTGGGGATTTCCAAGTATTTCTATTTTGGGACATAACAGAAAAGAAATTTGAGAATGCTTGTTGGGAGTAAAGAAATGGTTAAGGCTCCAAAGAAAGAAAAAGTTCAAAGAATACCAACTGGTGCAATCAGTGAGCTGCTCTTCCACCAACCGCGATTGAAATAGAATTTGTAGATAGATCCTCCTCAGGCAACGAGGAACAGAAAAAAAAATCAGTGTGATATCACTGTCAAACTCACTCACCGGTCCATTAAACAACATTGGTTCACTATCCTGATTTTCTTAAAGTGAGGTAGAATTTTGAATGCAACCATGTCTGCAGCAAAGGCTAATGTCCTGCTTTGAATCACTCTTTAGATTAGTTCTCTTTTTGTAGCAATATACTAAAAACTGCTGAAACCAGGAATAGAGCATTGTTACACAAAATCCATTTTTGTGTAACTGATCATAATATTTCAAAGGAATTTTAACATTGGTGCTTAACATGATTTCCAGTATATATGGAAAAATAGAGAATATTTTATTGATCTCATATTATATATGAAATGAACTAAATTTCACATGTATTTACATATGGAATGAATTAAATTTACTTATGAAATGAATTACATTTCCCTAAATGCTTGGAAATTAAAAAAAAAAAAAACCTAGGAACTATATGTCTGTGGATTCATTAAGAATTACTCATCTTTATGGTTAAAAAAATAATCATATTAAGAGCCCTTTGCAACTACATTTAACATATTATCTCAAGCTATCTGAGAGGAGTTGTTCTTGGTCGAAGAATGAGTTAGAGAGACATTTATTCTTTCGCTCACTGCTCAGTGACTTCGCATGTCAAGTGTTTGCTAATAAGTAAGTAGAAAGTTGGTGAACTGAATCACAGAACAGGGGCAACAACAGGATCTGTAAGTCTGGGAATGGTGAATTTTGTTTGCATATTTTGGGATAAACTGATTAGCTAAGAGCTAGCAGAAGTCATTCAGGGCATTCTGTCCTTGAATGCCCAAGCTTACCAAAGAAAACAATTTTCACTGTTTCTCTGTAGCATTAAGGTTAGGATAGGGGATGAGGATGGGTAGTAACAGAGAAGAGGAGGGACTTCTGGGACTGTTGTGATTTGTATTATGGTTTCTTTCTTATTTGATCTTGAAGCCTGTCTAGGAGAGCCTGATGCGGTGGGTGGGGGAGAGAGTAAGGTTTGAGTGTGTTGGTGAAACTAAAATGCAAGAAGCAGAAGTTTATTGCTCACAGACCCAGAGAGGTTAGGAGCACTGAGGCACTGGGAGGCCCAGGAGGAGTCAGAGGCAGCAGGGAGCTCAACCAACCTGCGGCTGAGCCTGCAGGACCTGCCTTTATTAAGGCCCAGGGCGCTATTCCCTAGGCTTTCCCTCGGGACTTAGGGATCTGGGTCATTTAAAGAAAACATGCATAAAGGAGGGAACTCATTTACACAACTCCAGTGTTGACCATTAGATTTTTCCACAGCCAGGAGCTGTGGCCTGAGCTGGGTTTGGTGTCAGTGAGATGAAGAACAAGCTGACTCTATTGCAAACACCACACAGAGAGGAGAAGCCTCACTGAGGCCAAGGATGACGGATTCAGCTGGATTTCAAACAGCTTATGTCAGGCCTAAAAATGGGTGTCAAGGCTGCCACTCCATGAGGCCTATGCCAGCAACCCTCATGGTGCTCCCATTCTTGGTCTGGGAGCTAGCCATACAGTGTAGAGCGTTCACCTTGTGAAAATGTGTCACGAAGCTTGTGATCTGACTTGATCACATATCTGCATATGTTATATATGAAAGTGTATCTTAAAAAATACAAGGTGGCCGGGCACGGTGACTCACGCCTATAATCCCAACACTTTGGGAGGTCAAGGTGAGAGAATCGCTTGAGCATAGGAGTTCAAGACCAGCCTGGGCAACATAATGAGATCCCCATCTCTACATAAAAAAAAAGATTAGCTGGATGTGGTGGCACATGGTTGTAGTATCAGCTACTCAGGAGGCTGAGGCAGGAGGATTGCTTGAGCCTAGGAGCTCGAGACTGCAGTGAACTACGATCACACCACTGCACTCCAGCCTGGATGACAGAGTGAGACCGTGACTTAAAAATAAATAAATAAACGGCATCGCCCACTTTATGGGAGCTACATTGGAGGTTTCTGGTGGAAGAAAGACCAAAAAGCACACGAGACGATTTCAAGAGAAAGCAAGCTGGGCTTGAAAAGTCATCAGGCGCAGTGGCTCATGCCTCTAATCCCAGCACTTGGGAGGCCGAGGCAGCCGGATTGCTTGAGCTCAGGAGTTTAAGAACAGCCTGGGCAACGTGGTAAAACCCTTGTCTTGATGAAAAATATAAAAATTTAGCTGGACATAGAAGTCAGCGCCTGTAGTCCCAGCTGTTTAGGAGGGTGAGGCAGGAGGATAGCTTGAGTCCAGGAGGTTGAGGCTACAGTGAGCTGTAATTGTACCTCTGCACTCCAGCCTCGGCCACAGAGCAAGGCCAGGTCTGAAAAAAAAAAAAAAAAAAGAAAAAAAAGAGAAAGAGAGAAGGAAGGAAGGAGGAAAGGAGGGAAGGAGGGAAGGAGAGAAGGAGGGAGAGAGGGAACAACAAGCACTGATGTGAGAACAGAGCTGCACCTGCCTCATAGGCAAGTCTTTGTTTTTAACTCCCAATCCCCCTCCCTGATGAGCTGAGACAGGAGGCCCAGCAAGGAGGAAAATAAAAAAGAATCCAACCACATCTGCCTCACCCACCTCAGCCCTCATGTCCTAAAGCAGACAGCAGGAGAGAGGAGAAGATGTCAACTTTAATAACGTTTGACATTTTGATTATCACACTGACATGTTAATTACCAAAGAAAGATGGTTCCTATGATTGAAAGTAACTGGTGGTCTATTACTTGAAAGTGAACATGAATATGAACAGGAAATCCCCCTGTCCTCTACCCCAAACTTAGATTTTTCTTTAAAAGCCAGAACGAATCCACAGAGGAGTTTGCAAAGATTGCTTTCTGCTTGTACCACAGATCAGTTCACTATTACAGCATAACAAACTAATCCTTCATGGCTTAAAACGACCACCATCTATGTATTATTCCTCGCCAGTGCACAGTTCGCTTGGGTGGCTGGTTCTGCTGTTCTGGGCTGGACTCAACAAATCTCAGCTGGGCTCACTCAGCCCTTCAAGTTTCCTGACAGATGTGTAGGTGGCTGGCTAGTCTAGGATGGTCTCAGCTGTCCTCCAATGTGGTTCCTACATCCCTTCAACACTCCAGTTCATGCATGTTCTTATGGCAGGAGGGAGTCCAAGAGAGCAGATGTGGAAACACACAAGCATGTTTTCACACCTCCTTTTGCATCTAGCGTGGTCTTGTCCCACTGACCAAAGCAAGTCATGTTGCCAAGCTCAGGGTTAGCAAGATAAGGTACTCCTAATGGGTATGGGTGCAGGGAGGGCTCAAAGAACTGGAGTTGTCAACCATGTCACTCTACCACCTACCTTATCCAGTTCAACTCACTCAAAATAACATCTAAATCATTATCCCAATAGCTCCGTTCACAAGTGGAAACGACCTTCTCAGGATCCTCAGGCAGCAGTGAGATCCTGGTCATCTGAAGATTCCACAAGCAATCACCCCATCAGTTGTGGCATTATTACAGCACTGCCCTCCATGCAACTTAACTCCATAGGAAACAAACCCATAGAGTCAGTATTATTTGCTGAATCAGGAATTTGAAACAGGAATAATAATGAGAACCTGTACAGACAGATATCCCCCTCGGGCACACTACCAGTTGCCAATATGGAGAGTACAGAAAGAGGCACATCACATTTCTCTTCACAGTAATAATAGCTGCACAACATGTATCTTGGAACATAAATGTTCACTCATGATGATGATAAGTTGGAAGCCCAGTAACATGCTGGCAGCAGACAGATTTTTCAGAAACATATATCTGATCAAAAACATACAGTAATGTATTCCAAAATTAAGTGTTTGTCATGTATTTTTTCTTTTACCAGGTGCTCTTTAACATTTTGAATTGTAGGGGTAGAAAGCTGTGATACCTTTCGTCACCCATCATAAAGGTCATGGCCAACACTCCTGTATCAAAAGAAAAATGAGAAAAGCGTAACAAATGTATTTAATATTCGATCAAATGTATTAGGCCATTCTCACACTGCTACAAAGAAATTCCTAAAACTGGGTAATTTATAAAGAAAAGAGGTTTAATTGGCTCATGGTTCCACAGGCTGCACAGGAAGCATGGTGGCATCTGCTTGGCTTCTGGGAAGGCCTCAGGAAATGTACTATCATGGCAGGAGGTGAAGGGGAAGCAGACACGTCTAACACAGCCAGAGCAGGAGGAAGTGGGCAGGATAGATGCTATACACTTTTTTTTTTAATTGCATTTTAGGTTTTGGAGTACATGTGAAGAATATGTAAGATTGTTGCATAAGGTACACACATGGCAGTGTGATTTGCTGCCTTCCTCCCCATCACCTGTATCTAGCATTTCTCCCCATGCTCTCTCTCCCCAACTCCCCACCCACCACTGTCCCTCCCATATTTCCCCCCAACAGACGCCAGTGTGTGATGCTCCCCTCCCTGTGTCCATGTGTTCTCATTGTTCAACACCTGCCTGTGAGTGAGAACATGCAGTGTTTGATTTTCTGTTCTTGTGTCAGTTTGCTGAGAATAATTGTGCTATACACTTTTAAACGACGAGATCTCACTAGAACTAACTCACTATCAGAAGAGTAGCACGAAGGGGGACATCCATCTCCGTGATCCAATCACCTCCCAGCAGGCCCCACCTCCAACATTGGGGATTACAATTCGACATGAGATTTGGACAGGGACACAGATCCAAACCATATCATTAAAGTTTTATGTAATGTGGAAGCCTAAATAAACACTCAGTGACTCAGGAAAAACTATCTGTTTTCATGCTTACGTTCAGTGAAGAATGAACAACAGTGAAGAAAGTGATTGGACAAAAAGTGAATGATCTAATGGTGGTAGACTGAGTGGGGAAACCCAGCGAGGCCTGTCTCTTCAAATTCTTCCTCCTTCTATGTGTCATTCCCTTCCCCAAGTGTAGGTCAGGACACTTTCTGGAATGAGGTCTCACGACCTACTCTCAAACAAGGTGGGTCCGAGAATCTCTTTATGGCCAACTCCTATACAGAAAGGCAGAGGGGTTTAGAGTTATATTTCTAGGCTTTATGACTGGCTTTGAAGGAGAGGGGTTCTAACTTCAATGATCCATCTTTGGGAAGAGAAATTCTAATTCCTATGGCCTGCCTTGTGGGAGAGAAGGGAGCAGGAGAAAGAAGGGTGAGAAAAGGCCAGAAAGAGATTTTGCTTCTCAGGCTCTTCCACTGTCCTTTACTTCAAAGTACTAGCATGTCAAAGCGTTATACTGTAGGCATCATTTTCTGAGCCCCATCAGTATCAACCATGAATAAAAAAGACAAATCTCTGCTCTTGCTAAGCTTATGTTCCTGGTACAGGAAGACTGACACTGAACTAATTAGCAAAAAAAAAAAGCAAAATGTCTTAAGTAGATAGAAGTGTTATAGTGAAAATCCACTATGGGGATGGGATTGCTGCTGCTGTTTTTTTTTTTTTGACAGAGTCTTGCTCTGTCGCCTAGGCTAGAGTGCAGTGGCACAATCTGAGTAACTGGCATTACAGGTGCAAGCCACCATGCTCAGCTAATTTTTGTATTTTTTAGTAGAGATGGGTTTTTGCATGTTGGTCAGGCTGATCTTGAACTCCTGACCTCAGGTGATCCGCCCACCTAGGCCTCCTAAAGTTTTGGGACTATAGGTGTGAGCCACCGCACCCAGCCAGATGCTGCTTCTTATAGGGCATTCAAGTAAGATCTCTCTCACAAGGTGTAATTTGGAAAAAGACCTGAAGAAAGTAAGAGAAAAGAAAGGTGTGAGAGTTTCATAACAAGGGGAGGAGAATGAATCAGAGAAGTAGGAGAGCACTACCAGGCGGTGCTAATGCCCCTTTAAAGTTAATGGCCATAAATCTGAAGTGATTAAGGAACTTAAAATCATATATATACTTTATATATACAATGTATATATATTTAAAATCATACATGTACTACATATCAATCATATCTACCGTGTATATAAAATCATATATACTATAGATATATATGACTTACATATACACACTTTAGATTTAAGGCCATTAACTAAATTATACATATATATGATTTTAAGTCCCTTAATCACTTCAATATATATAGTATATATAATATATTGATAAAAGAAATTAAAGGCAACACAAGTAAGTGCAAAAACATCCCATATTTATGAATCAGAAGACTTAATTTTGTTAAATTGTTCTTAGTACCCAAAGGAATATATAAATTCAATTCAGTTCCTATCAAGATCCATATAGTGGCTGCAGGCAGAGGCTCACACCTTGGGAGGCCAAGGTGGGAGGATCATTTGAGACCAGAAATTCAAGACCAGCCTGGATCACATAGCAAGACCCCATTTCTACAAAAAAAATTTTTTTTAATTAGCCATGCAAGATGCCATTGTCTATCTATAGGCCTATCTACTCCAGAGGCTAAGGAGACAGGATTGCTTGAGCACAGAAGTTTGAGGCTACAGCGAACTATGATCATTACCACTTCACTCCAGCTTGGGCAACAGAGTAAGACTCTGTCTCTAAAACAAACAAAGAAGAATAGTACAAAAAAAAAAAAAAAAAAAAAAAAACCTGCAATGATATCACCTTACACCCATTAGAATGGACATTATAAAAAATAACAACAGGGATCTTCCAGGTCCGCTGGCAAGGTCACTGAATAGAACAGCTCCAGTCTGCAGCTCCCAGCGAGATCGACGCAGAAGGCAGGTGATTTCTGCATTTCCAAGTGAGGTACCTGGTTCATCTCACTGGGACTGGTTGGACAGTGGGTGCAGCTCCCGGAGGGCAAGCCAAAGCAGGTGGGGCGTCGCCTCACCTGGGAAGCACCAGGGGTCAGGGGATTTCCCTTCTCTAGTCAAGAGAAGCCTTGAGAGACTGTAGTGGGAAGAACAGTGCATTCTGACCCAAATACTGTGCTTTTCCCACAGTCTTCACAACTGGCAGACCAGGAGATTCCCTCCGGTGCCTATGCCACCAGGGCCCTGGGTTTCAAGCACAAAACTGAGAGGCCATTTGGGCAGACACTGAGCTAGCTTCAGGAGTTTTTCATACCCCAATGGCACCTGGAACACCAGCAAGATGGGACCATTCACTCCCCTGGAAAGGGGCTGAAGTCAGGGAACCAAGTGATGTGGCTGGGTGGGTCCCACCCCCACAGAGCCCAACAAGCTGAGATACACTGGCTTGATAGTCTCACTGCCAGCACAGCATTCTGAGGTTGACCTGGGATGCTCGAGCTTGGTAGGGGGAGGGGCATCCACCACTGCTGAGGCTTGAGTAGGCAGTTTTACCCTCACAGTGTAAACAAAGCCACTGCGAAGTTTGAAGTGGGTAAAGCCCACCACAGCTCAGCAAGGCCTCAATGGCCAGACTGCGTCTCTGGATTCCTCCTGTCTGGGCAGGGCATCTCCAATAAAAAGGCAGCAGCCCCAGTCAGGGCCTTATAGATAAAACTCCCATCTCTCTGGTACAGAGCACCTGGGGGAAGGGGTGGCTGTGGGTGCAGCTTCAGCAGACTCCCTTCCTGACAGCTCTGAAGGGAGCAGTGGATCTCTCAGCACAGTTTGAGGTCTGATAAGAGACAGACTGCCTCCTCAAGTGGGTCCCTGATCCCCTTGTATCCTGACTGGGAGACACCTCCCAGTAGGGGCTGACAGACACCTCATACAGGAGAACTCTGGCTGGCATCTGGTGGGTGCCCCTCTGGGATGAAGCCTCCAGAGGAAGCAACAGGCAGCAATCTTTGCTGTTCTGCAGCATCGACTGGTGATACCCAGGTAAAGCGGGTCTGCAGTGGACCTCCAGCAAACTCCAGCAGACCTACAGCAGATGGGCCTAACTGTTAAAGGAAAACTAACAAACAGAAAGGAATAATAACAGCATCAATAAAAAGGATGTCCACTCAGAGACCCCATCTGAAGGTCACCAACACCAAAGACCAAAGGCAGATAAATCCACGAAGATGGGGAGAGTGCAAAAAGGCTGAAAATTCCAAAAACCAGAATGCTTCTTCTCCAAAGGACTGAAACTCCTTGCCAGCAAGGGAAAAAAACTGGATGGAGAATGAGTTTGATGAATTGACAGGAGTAGGCTTCAGAAGGTGGGTAATAACAAACTCCTCCAAGCTAAAAGAGCATGTCCTTTTTTTTTTTTTTTTTGAGACAGAGTCTTGCTCTGTCGCCAGGCACCAGACTGGAGTGCAGTGGCGCGATCTCAGCTCACTGCAACCTCTGCCTCCTGGGTTCAAGCAATTCTCCTGCCTCAGCCCCCTGAGTAGCTGGGATTACAGGTGTGCACCACCACGCCCAGCTAATTTTTGTATTTTTAGTTCTAACCCAATGCAAGGAAGCTAAGGACCTTGAAAAAAGGTTAGATGAATTGCTAACTAGAATAACCTGTTCAGAGAAGAACATAAATGACCTGATGGAGCTGAAAAACACAGTACGAGAACTTCATGAAGCAAGAGAACACAAGTATCAATAGCCAAACTGATCAAGTGGAAGAAAGGATGTCAGAGATCGAAGATCAACTCAATGGTGAGAAGACAAGATTAGAGAAAAAACAGTGAAAATAAATAAACAAAGCCTCCAAGAAATATTTGACTATGTGAAAAGACCAAATCTACATTCGATTGGTGTACCTGAAAGTGATGGGGAGAATGGAACCAAGTTGGAAAACACTCTTGAGGATACTATGCAGGAGAACTTCCCCAACCTAGCAAGACAGGCCAACATTCAAATTCAGGAAATACAGAGAACACCACAACGATACTCCTCGAGAAGAGCAACACCAAGACACATAATCATCAGATTCACCAAGGTTGAAATGAAGGAAAAAATGTTAAGGGCAGCCAGAGAGAAAGGTCAGGTTACCCACAAAGTGAAGCCCATCAGACTAACAGCGGATCTCTCTGCAGAACCCTACAAGCCAGAAGAGAGTCGGGGCCAATATTCAACATTCTTAAGGAAAAGAATTTTCAACTCAGAATTTTATATCCAGCCAAACTAAACTTCATAAGCAAAGGAGAAATAAAATCCTTTACAGACAAGCAAATGCTGAAAGATTTTGATACCACCAGGCCTGCCTTACAAGGGCTCCTGAAGGAAGCACTAAACATGGGGGAAAAAAAACCTGGTACCAGCCACTGCAAAAACATACCAAATTGTAAAGACCAATGATGCTGTGAAGAATCTGCATCAACTAATGGGAAAAATAACCAGCTAGCATCATAACGACAGGATCAAATTCACCTATAACAATATTAACCTTAAATGTAAATGGGCTAAATGCCCCAATTAAAAGAAACAGACTGGCAAATTGGATAACAAGTCAAGACCTATCGTTGTGCTGTGTTCAGGAGACCCATCTCACATGCAAAGACACATAGACTCAAAATGAAGGGATGGAGGAATGTTTACCAAGCAAAGGGAAAGCAAAAAAAGCAGAGGTTGTAATCCTAGTCTCTGATAAAACAGACTGTAAACCAACAAAGACAGATCAAAAGAGATAAAGAAGGGCATTACATAAAGATAAAGGGATCACTGCAACAAGAAGAGCTAACTATCCTAAATATATATGCACCCAATACAGAAGCACCCAGATTCATAAAGCAAGTTCTTAGAGACCTACAAAGAGACTTAGACTCCTACACAATAATTGTGAGAGACTTTAATATCCCACTGTCGATATTAGACATATCAACAAGACAGAAAATTAACAAGGATATCCAGGACTTGAACTCAGCTCTGGACCAAGCGTACCTAATAGATATCTACAGAACTCTCCACCCTAAATCAATAGAATATACATTCTTCTCAGCACTACATCACACTTATTCTGAAATTGACCACATAATTGGAAGTAAAACACTCCTTAGCAAATGCAAAAGAACGTAAATTATAACAAACAGTCTCTCAAACCACAGTGCAATTAAATTAGAATTCAGGATCAAGAAACTCACTCAAAACCGCACAACTACTTGGAAACTGAACCACCTGCTCCTGAATGACAACTGGGTAAATAGCAAAACTAAGGCAGAAATAAAGATGTTCTTTGAAACCAATGAGAACAAAGACACAACGTGCCAGAATCTCTGGGACACACTTAAAGCAGTGTGCAGAGGGAAATTTATAGCACTGAATGCCCACAAGAGAAAGCAGGAAAGATCTAAAATCCACACCCTAATAGCACAATTAAAAGAACTAAAGAAGCAAGAGCAAACAAATTCAAAAGCTAGCGAAAGACAAGAAATAACTAAGATCAGAGCAGAACTGAAGGAGATAAGAGACATGAAAAACCCTTCAAAAAAAATCAATGAATCCAGGAGCTGGTTTTTTTAAAAAAATCAACAAAATAGACCACTAGCAAGACTAATAAAGAAGAAAGAGAGAAGAATCAAATTGATGCAATAAAAAATGATAAAGGGGATATCACCACCGATCATAGAAATACAAACTACCATCAGAGAATACTATACACACCTCTATGCAAATAAACTAGAAAATCTAGAAAAAGTGAATAAATTCCTAGACACATACACCCTCCCAAGACTGAACCAGGAAGAGGTCAAATTCCTGAATAGACCAGTAACAAGTTCTGAAATCAAGGCAGTAGTTAATAGCCTACCAACCAAAAAACAGCCCAGGACCAGATGGAGTCATAGCAGAATTCTACCAGAGGTACAAAGAGGAGCTGGTACCATTCCTTCTGAACTATTCCAAACAATAGAAAAAGAGAGAATCCTCCCTGACTCATTTTATGAGGCCAGCATCATCCTGATACCAAAACCTGGCAGAGACACAGCAAAAAAAGAAAATTTCAGGCCAATATCCCTGATGAACATCAATGCAAAAATCCTCAATAAAATACTGGCAAAACAAATCCAGCAGCACATCAAAAAGCTTATTCACCATGATCAAGTCGGCTTCATCCCTGGGATGCAAGGCTGGTTCAACACACGCAAATCAATAAACCTAATCCACCCACATAAACAGAACCAATGACAAAAATCACATGATTATCTCAATAGATGCAGAAAAGGACTTCGACAAAATTCAAGAGTCCTTCATGCTAAAAACTCTCAATAAAATAGATATTGATGGAATGTAGCTCAAAATAATAAGAGCTATTTATGACAAACCCACAGCCAATTTCATACTGAATGGGCAAAAACTGGTTTGAAAACCAGCACAAGACAAGGATGCCCTCTCTTACCACTCCTATTTAACATAGTATTGGTGGCTCTGGCCAGGGCAATCGGGCAAGAGAAAGAAACGAAGGGTATTCATTTAGGAAAAAAGGAAGTCAAATTTTCTCTGTTTGCAGATGGCATAATTGTGTATTTAGAAAGTCTCAGCCCAGAATCTCCTTAAGCTGATAAGCAATTCAGCAAAGTCTCAGGATACAAAATCAATGTGCAAAAATCACAAGCATTCCTATACACCAATAACAGAGCCAAATCATGAGTGAACTCTCATTCACAATTGCTACAAAGAGAATAAAATACCTGGGAATACAACTTACAAGGGATGTGAAATAACTCTTCAAAGAGAACTTCAAACCACTGCTCAAGAAAATAAGAGAGGACACAAGCAAATGGAAAAACATTTCATGCTCATGGATAGGAAGAATCAATAACATGAAAATGGCCATACTGCCCAAAGCAATTTATAGATTCAATGCTATCCCTGTCAAGCTACCATTGACTTTCTTCACAGAATTGGAAAAAAACTACGGAACCAAAAAAAAAAAAGCCCACATATGGAAACAAAAAAGAGCCCACATAGCCAAGATAATCCTAAGCAAAAAGAGCAAAGCTGGAGGCATCACGCTATCTGACTTCAAACTATATTACAAGGCTATAGTAACAAAAACAGCATAGTACTGGTACCAAAACAGATATATAGTCCAATGGAACAGAACAGAGGCCTCAGAAATAACACCACACATCTACAACCATCTGATCTTTGACAAACCTGACAAAAACAAGCAATGGGGAAAGGATTCCCTATTTAGTAAATGGTGTTGGGAAAACTGGCTAGCCATGAGCAGAAAGCTGAAACTGGATCCCTTCCTTACACCTTATACAAAAATTTAAATGTAAGACCTAAAACCATAAAAGCCCTAGAAGAAAACCTAGACAATACCATTCAGGACATAGGCATGGACAAAGACTTCATGACTAAAACACCAAAAGCATTGGCAACAAAAGCCAAAATAGACAAATGGAATCTAATTAAACTAAAGAGCTTCTGCACAGCAAAAGAAACTATCATCAGAGTGAAGAGACAACCTACAGAATGGGATAAAATTTCTGCAATCTGTGCATCTGACAAAGGGCTAATATCCAGAATCTACAAAGAACTTAAACAAATTTACAAGAAAAAAAACAACCCTATCAAAAAGTGGGTGGAGGATATGAACAGACACTTCTCAAAAGGAGACATTTATGCAGCCAACAAACATATGAGAAAAAGCTCATCATTATTGGTCATTAGAGAAATGCAAATCAAAGCCACATTGAGATACCATCTCACACCAGTTAGAATGGCGATCATTAAAAAGTCAGGAAACAACAAATGCTGGAAAGGATGTGGAAAAATAGGAATGCTTTTACACTGTTGGTGGGAGTGTAAATTAGTTCATCCATTGTGGAAGACAGTGTGGTGATTCCTCAAGGATCTAGAACCAGAAATACCATTTGACCCAGCAATCCCATTCCTGGGTATATACCCAAAGGATTATAAATCATTCTAATATAAAGACACATGCACATGTATGTTTACTGTGGCACTGTTCACAATAACAAAGATTTGGAACCAACCCAAATGCCCATCAATGATAGACTGGGTAAAGCAAATGTGGCACATATACACTATGGAATACTATGCAGCCATAAAAAAGAATGAGTTCATGTCCTTTGCAAGGACATGGATGAAGCTAGAAACCATCATTCTCAGCAAACTAACACAAGAACAGAAAACGAAACACCACATGTTCTCACTCATAAATGGGAGTTGAACAATGAGAACACATGGACACAGGGAAGGGAATATAATACTCAGGGACCTGTCGGGGGGCATTAGAAGAAATACCTAATGTAGCTGACAGGTTGATGTGTTTGGCAAACCAACATGGCACGTGTATACCTATGTAACAAAGCTGTACATTCTGCACATGTACCCCAGAACTTAAAGTATAATATAAATAAATAAAAATAACAACAGGTGTTGGTAAGGAGATGGAGACATTAGAACTCTTGGGCACCACTGGTGGGACTATAAAATGATGTAGCCGTTTTGGGAAACAGTATGGAGGTTCATTAAAAGTAGAGCTATCTTATGATTCGACAACCACACTTATGGGTATTTACCCAAAAGAATTCAAGACAGGATCCCAAAGAGGTATTTACACTCAAATGTTTATTACAGTAGTATTCACAATAACCGTAAGGCAGAAACAACCTAAACGTCCTTCAACGATGAACAGAAAATGTGAGCCTGATGTAGTGGCTCGTGTCTGTCATCCAAGCACTTTGAGAGGCTGAAGTCAGAGAACTGCTTGAGCTCAGGAGTTTGAGATTAGGCTGGGCAACACAGTGAGACCTCATCTCTACAAAAAATAAAAAAGAGCTAGGCATGGTGGTTTGCCTTTAGTACCAGCTACTTAGGAGGCTGAGGAGGGAAGATCACCTGAATCCAGGCCATCCAGGCTGCAGTGAGCCATGATGGTGCCACTGCACTCCAGTCTGGGCAACAAAGTGAGACCCTGATTAAAAAAAAAAAAAAAAAGGAAATGTGTGCACTCAGAAGGCTAATCAGAAACTCAAAAGAATACAACTATTTGTGTCTCGCCTCTCTGTGACCTGGAAGCCACCTCCCTGCTTCAAGTCTTCCTGCCTTTGCTTCACATTGTCCCACCTTTCCAGACCAAACCAATGTACTTCTTACATTGACGAATGTCTCATGTCTCCCTAAAATGTGTAAAACCAAGTGCCCCAACCACATTGGGCACATGTCATCAGGACTTCTTGAGGCTGTGTCACCAGAGCATCCTCAACCTTGGCAAAATAAACTTTCTATATTAACTGAGACCTATCTCAGGTTTTGATTCTGAGAGCCCAAGATATTTTCCTTTCACACATGCGATGGAATATTATTCACCCGTTAAAAAGAATAACCTCCTGTCATATGCTACAACATGGATGAATTTTGAACATCATGCTAAGTAAGGTAAGCCACTCACAGAATGACAAATACTATCTAATTCCACATATAAGGGGTATGTGGTTATCTAAATAATCAAACTCATAGAAACAGGAAGTAGAATGGTGGCTGCCAGGGGCTGGGGCAAGGGAAATGGGAGTTGCTCTTCAATGGTTAAAGAGCTTCAGTTATGTAAGGTGCAATTCTAGAGATTTGCTATAGAGCAATTTTTTTATAGTTAACAATGCTGTACTGTACACTTAAACACTTGTCAGAGGATAGATCTCATGTTATGTTTTTTACCATTTTTTAAAAAATGGACAAAAGCCATTAACAGGCATTTTATAAAAGATTTCAGGCCAGGCACGGTGGCTTACACCTGTAATCCCAGCACTTTGGGAGGCCGAGGCGGGCAGATCACGAGATCAAGAGATTGAGACCATCCTGGCCAACACGGTTAAACCCCGTCTCTACTAAAAATACAAAAAAATTAGCCAGGCGTGGTGGCATGAGCCTGTGGTCCCAGCTACTCAGGAGGCTGAGGTGGAAGAATCGCTTGAACCCAGGAGGCAGAGGTTGCAGTGAGCCAAGATTGCGCCACTGCACTCCAGCCTGGTGACAGAGCAAGACTGTGCCTCAAAAAAAAAAAAAGATTTCAGAGGCTGGGCGTGGTGGTTCACGCCTGTAATCCAAGCACTTTGGAGGCCAAGGCTGGCGGATCACCTGAGGTTGGGAGTTCAAGACCAGCCTGACCAACATGGTGAAACCCCGTCTTTAAAGAAAACAAAAAATCAAAATAAAATAAAATAAAAGATTTCAAACTGAGCAATAAATATATGTAAAATGATCAGCCATATTAGTCATTAGGTAAACGCAAATTAAAATAACAATGAGATACCATTGCTCATCCACCGGATTTGGTGCAGGGGGAAGTTCGGGGGACGGACCAAAAAGCAACGAAATCTGTGTTGATGAGAATGCAGAGCTGCAACAGTAACTCTCACACTCTGACAGTAGCAGTATAAATTGATGTAATTATTTTGAAAATCAGTTTGATTTTCAAATATATATTTCAATATATATATAAACGTATTCCTACCTATATCTTTACTACCTGGCATGTCTCTGCAAAATAGATCCCTAAATCTCTCCAGAAAGACATTATGTCTAGCTTTTGAAAGTTATTAAAACAAGTTTGGACTCTGCAGAAGAGCAGGAAGTCCATGGAGAGTTATCTTCCAAAATCTGAGTTTGGGGACCTGTTAAATATTGAGGGGTAAATGGGCAAAACAAACAACATTGGCTGTCATTGATGAAGCATTTACTATGTTCTGGCACAAATTGCATGATGAGGTTTGAAGAGTGATTATTGATCACCCTCTTAAATTCCCTTTGCATGCGGAGCTAATTTAGAAAATAAAACAAGAATCAAAAACCTTAATTGGTGCTAATCTCACCTCCACCATTTACTCAGTTTTCTCCTCTAATATGATGTAATAACAATCCCTACCTTGTGTCTAGATAACGAAATACAGTCAGCCCTTCATATCTGTGGGTTCCTAACCAACCACAGACTGAAAATATTGGAAGAAGAAGAAGAAGGAAAAAAAAAAAAAAAAAAACTGGACGCAGTAGTTCACACCTCCAAAAGTAATCTAGTACTTTTGGAGGCTGAGACAGGAGGATCACCTGAGCCTGGGAAGTTGAGGCTGCAGTGAGCTGTGATTGTGCCACTGTACTCCAGCCTGGGTGGACAGAGCAAGACCCTTCCTCAGAAAAATAGAAAATGAAAAAGGATAATTGCATCCGTACTGAACATATACAGGCTTTTTTCTTGTTCTAGTCCCTAACAATATAGTAAACAACAATTTATGTAGTATTTACATTGTATTAGGCATTGTATAAGCAATTTAGAGATTAAAGGAGGATGTGCATGGGTTATATGCGAATGCTGCATCAGTTTTTATAAAGGAGTTGAGCGTCTCTGGAATTTGGTATCCACGGGGGTCCTGGAACCAATACCCCTCGGATATCAAGGGACTACTGTATAGCGTTTGCTCCATGCCACGCACTGTTCTAAGCCTCTTCAAATATTAATCGTTTAATCGTCCCATCCATCACCTTACAAGGTAGACATTATCTTTGTCAGCTAACGAAGGAAATGGGCACTGAGAGGTTAAGTGGCTTGGCAGGTCCCACAGCTGTTGAGCGGAGGCGCCTATTGAGCTGGGATATGAACGCCCACCCTCTGGCTGCTTAACCTGTGCCATCCTGCAGGAAACGAACCCATTCCGGGATCTGGCGCGCGACGAGGACTCCGCAGGACGCGCGGCTTGTGCGTGGAACCTGGTCTTCTACGAGCCTGGACTTCTGAGCTTGGCGCGCGGCTGCAGGGATTCTCCGGGACTCGCGCCGGGGACCGCGCCCGGGAATCCTGCGGGGGTGGGAAGGGGGCTAGGGCTCCGGGCCTCCGCCACAGGGGGGCGCTGCCGGCCACCCCCCTGCGCTGGCGCCGCTGCCGCCCCCGAGGCTGGGCGTGCCGCCTGCAAGATGTCCGTGCGCCGCGGCCGGCGGCCGGCGCGGCCCGGGACCCGCCTCTCCTGGCTGCTGTGCTGCAGCGCCCTGCTGTCCCCGGCCACGGGCTACGTGATCGTGAGCTCCGTGTCCTGGGCCGTCACCAACGAGGTGGACGAGGAGCTGGACAGCGCCTCCACGGAGGAGGCTATGCCCGCGCTGCTGGAGGACTCTGGCAGCATCTGGCAGCAGAGCTTCCCCGCCTCGGCTCACAAGGAGGACGCGCACCTGCGGCCCCGGGCGGGCGCCGAGCGCGCCAGGCCGCCCCCCGCGCCGCCCGGGATGTTCTCCTACCGGCGTGAGGGCGGCCAGGCGGGCGGTGCCGCCCCGGCCCCGAGGCTGCGGGCCGCCACTGCCCGCTCCCTGGCCCACGCCAGCGCCTGGGGCTGCCTGGCCACCGTCTCCGCCCACGAGAAGGTAAGCGCCCGGCGGCGAGCGCGAGGGGCTTGGCATTCAGGAGGCGGCCGGGGAACGGGGACGTGCTCGCGACCGCTCGGGGCTGGGATTCGGGTCCGTCAGACGTGCCCGGTGCGCTGCATGGGACCCTCGACACTGTACATAATGGAAGGCGATGGTGCCTCCGTGAGCCTGGCGAAGTCGGGGAGGGTAGGAGAGGGACGTGGACAACCACGCTTCCTGCCAGGTAGAGTTGGGTACCGAATCCCCGCCTTGAGATGCCCAGGTAGATAGACGGACACCTAACCAGTGTCTGACCGAGACCTGAACCAGAGCAGCCAGAGCCGCCTTTGGAATCGCAAGAGTAGGCGGGGACAGCCCTTCCCAGCGCAGGGCACAGACCCATAGACCCGAACTCCCCATCACCTCCTGACCTGGAGCTGAATCGGAGACGGGGACAGAGACAGCACCAGGGCTTTGCTGGAAAGCTGCATTTAAGAAAATGGAGTTCAAGATTTTCTTCTGGAAAGGAGGTTTATTATGCAAAGTGTGTAAACGCTGGAATGAGCTATCCTCTGCACTTTTTATCTTCAGTTCGCAAATGCTTTACTCACCTGTTAGACATGATTCCACCTAGAATAACATGGGCAAGTAATGCACATGTAACTTCCATGCCTCCAGAAAGCTTTTAGGGGTGTTAAGAGAGATAAAAGAGCTACAGGGCAGTAATGTGAACTCCTATTTACTTCCTACAAAAACAGAATTAGTATTTCATAGAATGCATAGGACATTGGCCGGGTTCTTGCCCCCGCTCTGGGTCTCACCAAGACTGTGGCCTAGTCACTGGCTTCTCCACTTTACTTTCCTCATCTGTAAAATTAGGTGGTTAACCAGGCAGTTTTTAAGGTCCTTTTTTTTTTTTTTTTTTTTTTTTTTTTTTTTTTTTTTTTTTTTTTTTTTTTTTTTTTTTTTTTTTTTTTTTTTTTTTTTTTTTTTTTGCTTAAAAACTACCTAAATGGCAACTTTATTTCGATTTTGGCAATGATCTTAACCTCTTCAGTGTCAAATGCAGACCAGTTGCATATTCTCAGCACCCAAATGATTTTTCGCAGCTGGATTTTGCACTCGTAAGACACATCTCAAAAAGACAAAGGTTAAAGATGACACTGATCTTAGTTGAAAACACAAATCTTTTCAAGAAATTAAAAGTCTAGTGCCAATGTGTTGGAGATGTTTTTGACTTTCAACATTCCTTCTCCTGGCTTTGTTAGGACTTACTCTTTCTAATCCTTATTGACATTTAATCTAAACAATACATTCAGAAAACATTTACAATGTATTGCCATGTATGCAAAGCATGACTCTGGGCAGCTATGTCAAGCTGAAAAATGGGATATATGAACGAAGTTATATTACTATTTTGGAAGATTCCTTAACATTCCATATTCCTAAAAAATTTAAGCCCTGCCTTTTATAATTCTACACACCATTATCAAGCAACCCTTCAAGAACAAAGATAACTCCTGGATTCTGACCTAAGTAACAACAAAGTGCACTTCGTTAGGAATAAAATCATGGAAAATTGGGATGTTTGACTGGCAGGATTTGGGAAAACCTAAGCGCTGAATATTTTTGTTGGCCAGGCGCAGTGACTCACACCTGTAATCCCAACACTTTAGGAGGTCGAAGAGGGAAGATCATTTGAGGTCAGGAGTTCAAGACTAGCCTGGCCAACATAGTGAAACCTTGTCTCTACTAAAAACACAAAAATTAACCCAGGCGTGGTGGCACACACCCGTACTCCCACCACCTGGGGAGGCTGAGGCACAAGAGTCACTTAACCCAGGAGGCAGAGGCTGCAGTGAGCCAAAATCAGTCCACTGAACGCCAGCCTGGGCAACAGAGTGAGACTCTGTCTCAAAAAATAAGAATACTAATAAATAAATATTTTTGTTTAACTCTACAGTCACAGAAACATGATATACCACCTGTCTTAGTCCATTTGTATAAACAAATACCTGAGGCTGGGTAATTTATATAGAAAAGAAATGTATCTGGCTCACAATTCTGCAGGCTGTTCAGAAAGCATGGCATCTGCTTCTGGGGAGGCCTCAGGCTGCTTCCACTGGTGGTGGAAGGTGAAGAGGAGCCAGTGTATGCAGAGATCACATGGCAGGAGAGAGAGCAAGAGAGAGGGGAAGGTGCCAGGCTCTTTTTATTTTTATTTATTTATTCCCAGGCTGGAGTGCAATGGTGCAATCATAGCTCACTGCTGCCTCAGACTCCTGGACTCAAGCAATCCTCCTTCCTCAGCCTTCCAAGTAACTGGGACTACAGGCGTGTTCCACCATGCCAAGCTAATATTAAAAAAAAAAAAAAAAACTTTTTGTAGAGATAGGGGTCTCGCCATCGTGCCCAGGCTGATCTTGAACTGTTGGTGTCAAGGGATCCTTCTGCCTTGGCCTCCCAAAGTGCTGGGATTAAAGAGTGAACCCCCATGCCCAGCTGGCACCAGGCTTTTTTAAACAACCATCTCTCAAGGGAACTCTCAAGGAAACTAACAGAGGGACAATTCATTCATTACCTCGAGGAGGGCACCAAGCCATTCATGAGGGATCCACCCCCATGACCCAAACACTTCCCCCTGGGCCTCCCCTCCAACACTGGGGATCAGATTTGAATATGAGGTTTGGAGGGAAACATATCCAAACTATAGCACCACCCTTCTCCCACCCTGCTGGGTGATCATGAAGAAAAATTGGCATATCATGTTTCTGTGACTTCCTTTATGCAAAAATGGTAACAAATCAATTTCTCATAACTTGCTGAGTCATACAATGAAATATTATTAATTACAATTTTAAAAATGCAGCTAATAAATGAGGAAGTGATGTAGTCCTAAAAGAAACAATACAAGAAAGTTCCTGAAGTCCAAAGAGCAGGCAAGACGTCAAAGACTTAAATTTCCTCCCTAAAGTTGCTAAAAACACGGGAGAGGCAGCCAACCTTGGGAGTTAAGGCAGTGGGACTGTAACGGGCAGCTTGTGGGAAAGGCTTAGCGCCACCCCCATAAATGTCATTGTTCCTCCCCAAACATGAAATTTAAAAAGTGAGTATATATTTGCCATGCACAAGTAGCTTCAAGAAGAATCCTTTCACCACCCCTTCCAAACAGAATGCCATTACTAAGCATCTCCTATAGAGGAATTCTAGATCCACCACGGAGTGAATTGGGCAGACTGGGGACCACATTACCTTGATTTACTACCTGTCAAAGCCACTGTGATGTCATGATCTCCCCTCCTCCCTGGTGCTGCATTTCCTAGCCAGAGGCACAAGCTAAGCTCTCAGATCAAGTCAAGCCACAACTCTGCACTGAAAAAAACTTTTTTGGTGTTTGTTAGATCCAAGGACTGCCATTTGGAAACTGCCTATCCATCAGTGATGGCCCCTTCAACAATAGCACTGGGATTCCTTTCTTCTACATGACAGCCAAGGACCCTGTGGTGGCCGATCTGATGAAGAACCCCATGGCCTCGCTGACGCTGCCAGAGTCAGACGGAGAGTTCTGCAGGTAGACGAGGGTTTGCCCTCCCTCGTGTGGGTCCTGGGAAATATTTGACAGAGAGTTGGGCGTGGGTTTCTCTCGCGGTCACATGACTTTAACAGACCTCTAAGATGGACATCGATGTCCACCCTTGAAATCAGATCAATTAGAATTCCACCACTCGCCAAGCAGTGTGATTTGTAGCAAGTTACTTAACCTCTAGGAGCCTCAGTTTCTTCATCTGTAAAATGGGAATAATAATCTGTGCCTCCGAGGGTTATTGCAAGTGTTAGAAATAGGTGCAAAATGCTTTGTGCAGCACTGGCAAGAGTCCAGACAGCTCCTGTTATTATGGAAAAGGGCGAGGGTGGGAGTGAGGGTTGGTAAAGGAAGAGCCAGTAGTTCATCTCCTAGCACACAGTCATGCAACACAGAGTCTATTTATTGTCTTTCCCATTTATTTCTATCCTGTCCCCAGAGATATGTGCAATAAAGAGCCAACATTTTTAAATACATCTTTTCAAAAACTCTCTGAAAGAAAATGTTTCTAAAGACATCTAAGCACTAACAGAACACTGATCCAGGCCCCTTTATCTGAATTCAAAATGCAAAGCCTGAGCTCGTATCCTCCCAGGGAGATGTCTGCATGGAGCTGGTGTGGGGGCTGCAGGTGAGATCCCCTTACCCTTCCCAGAGGAGCAGCAAATGCCCAGGGTGGCCTGGGGTGAGCCCTTTAACCTCCAGAACCTCAGTCATTCCACCTAAATGTAGTGATGCTTTAGAAAATCAACAGGCCACAGCAGGCACGGTGGCTCATGCCTGTAATCCCAGTACTTTGGGAGGCCAAGGCGGGTGGATCACGAGGTCAGGAGTTTGAGATCAGCCTGGCCAATATGGTGAAACCCCATCTTTACTTAAAATACAAAAATTAGCTGGGCGTGGTGGTGGGTGTCTGTAATCCCAGCTACTTGGGAAGCTGAAGCAGGAGAATCGCTTGAACCCGGGAGGCCGAGACTGCAATAAGCCGAGATGTGTCTTTGCACTCCAACCTGGGCGATAGAGAAAGACTCCATCTCAAAAAAAAAAAAAAAGAAAGAAAGAAAAAGAAAATCAAGAGGCCTCATCCCTCCTCTGAAATTCTCTTATTCTTTATGCACAGCACAGAAAACTTAATAACCAAACAATGTATTAGTTCTTACAGAGGCTAATCAAAGCAACTACGCAATGCAAGATGCTGCCAGGATAAGCCATTGTTTCCCCTCAGCCATGATAGACCATGCAGACTCTTCAGCTGACCCTGTTCCCCACCAGGTTACAGCAAGAAGCCAGGAAAAGCAATGTTTCCTTTCTCATGGAATATTCTGCCTGTTCTGGGTCAGTCAAGCTTGTTACTAGAAGTGTATTTCTAGGATTCTGTTTTTTGTTTTTTGTTTTGTTTTGTTTTTTGTTTTTGAGACAAGAGTTTCACTCGTTTCCCAGCCTGGTGTGCAGTGGCATGATCTCAGCTCACTGCAACCTTGCACCTCTGCCTCCCGGGTTCAAGCAATTCTCCCTGCCTCAGCCTACCAAGTAGCTGGGATTACAGGCACCTGCCACCATGCCTGGCTAATTTTTATATTTTTAGTAGAGATGGGGTTTTGCCATGTTGGCCAAGCTGGTCTTGAACTCCTGACCTCAGGTGATCCACCCGCCTCGGCCTTCCAATCCAGGATAACTTTCTAAGCTTCTCAGGCTTTCCTCATTCAGGTATCCTGAAAGCAGTCGTGCTGAAGCGTGTGGCCCCCAGAACCCAGAGCACAGCCACTCTGGGGACAGGCAACAGAATACATGCCTGGGACAAAGCTGCGGCAGCACTCCTGCTTGGGGAGGATTTGTCAACTGGCAACCCCCAGGCAGACGGCAGCAGGAGCTGGAGCTAGAGCTAGGAGCAGTGAGAAATCTGACTTAGGAGAGGTCCTCACAGGGGAGAGGGTCTCAGGGTGACTTCCTTCAGCCCCCGGGGAAGACTTGCCTGCACGGTCTAGAGCCACCTGTGTGGACAGTCTTCATGCCACGCCACATGTGGGACGTGCAAACACCAGGGCAGACCGCCAGCCAACTGGATGAGGCAGTTCCTGGCTGGAGGTGAACACCCCGGGGCCAATGGCAGGAGCATCTCAGCACACCTGTTACTCTGTCCTGGGAGAGGAAGGAAGAGACACACTCATGGGTACCCCTTAGTTTATATCTTCATGTAAAACTGTTTCTCAGAACTGCTGCACCCCCAACACTGGTTAAGCTTCTGAAATATTGAAATATGATGTAAATGAATGCCTACAAAACCAAGTTTTGCCTTAGTAAGCCTCACACTTTGATGCAAAGGTTACCCAGCAGTGGGGCTTTTGCTGTCACCCTAGGGTCTACGACTTCCCATAATCGGCGTAAGCCCAGACGAGACTCACCTGTGTGAGGTTCACATTCCAGGTAGAGCATTACATTTTAGGTTTCACCTTCGGAATCTTGGCAATATTGAACACAGGGACTTAACAAGTCAAAGCCATGTGGCCCGCATTGAAAAAGAGACTCCAGAGCCTCGAATAGACAAGCCAAGCAGGGGGCTCCTAAGGCCACCGGAGCATAGCAAGGCATCTGGTACAAGTGTCCGCAGCTACCCAAACACCTGGGGGAGTTTTGAAGGACAGCCTGGCAAGGTACCAGCAGGGGGCCCCCTCCTGCCTGCTCCCGGGCCTGAAGAGGTCGCCTGCAAAGGCAGAGTTCATCGTCATGTGCTTCAGAGCTTCACAGCTTGAATCTCCCACAGGAGGGAGGAGGTTCAAGAAAGTGTCCATGTCTTATGATGACAATGAAAGGTCAAGACCACCTGATCCTCTCAGCTTCAGAAGGCATCTCATACTCAGAAAAGTGAAAACTGCCTTCCATCCTGTGTATGGAAAACTTGCAACAGCATTTTTAACCATCCCGTGTGGCGCCTTCTGGGAGCTCCTATTCCTCTGCTGGTCTGTGCAGTGGGGAGGGCTTGGGTTATCCCTGTTTCATCCCAAGGGGGAAGACAAAGCCAGAACTAGGCTTTACTGAACCACAAAACAAGTCCTGACAGGGAGGAAGTCGGGAGGCCACTGACCTCTGAGGAAGGAAAGGGGGTGCCTTCACGGTCATTTCCTACAGCCCACCAGGCATCTCTGGGAGAGGGGGCATTTCAGCAGCAAGCCTGCCTCTGCGTTCATCAGGTTAGCCCCATTTACTGAAGACTCTGCACTGGCATGGGCTGGTGAGTGCCACCTCCACCAAGGGCACAACCTGGGGCAAGCCTCCAACGACTGGGGCAAGAACAACTTAGGCTTAGGGAGGGAGGAATGCAAGTCTGAGACCATTGTGAGGGCGGGCTACTTTCAGAGCTCCGTTTGGTGTCAAACAATTGTATCTATAATGTGTACGAATTTAAGAAGCAGATACATAAATGGAAAAATAGATTATACATAGATAATAGGTAGATAATTGATGATAGATAAAGAGATCGATGATGGATGGATGCATAGATACATAGATGATGAATGGATGGATGAATAGATACATAGATGACGGATGGATGGATGGATGGATAGATAGATAGATAGATAGATAGATAGATAGATAGATAGATAGATAGAAGCTTTTGCACATTTCAACTGTTCTCTATTCAAAAGAGCAAATATTGGCCAGGCGGGGTGGCTCACACCTGTCATCCCAGCACTTTGGGAGGCTGAGGCAGATGGATCACAAGGTCAGGCGTTCAAGAGCAGCCTGGCCAAGATGGTGAAACCTCGTCTCTACTAAAAATACAAAAATTAGCCTGCCATGGTGGAGGGTGCCTGTAATCCCAGCTACTTGGGAGGCTGAGGCAGGGAATTGCTTGAACCTAAGAGGCGGAGGTTGCAGTGAGCTGAGATCATACCATTGCATTCCAGCCTGGGCAACAAGAGCAAAACTCTGTCTCAAAAAAAAAAGAGCAAATATTACAGTTGCCCCTACTTAGTCTCCCCAATCCACTCTTCATCACCTTGAATTCATCCTCAATCCAGAAGCTGGGGTACTCTCTTAAAATCCACATCAGATCCTGAGGAAAAGCAGCAGAATCTTTAATATGGCCTAGCAGGTCCTTCACAGCCAGGCACCTGCTTCCTTCTCAGAATAAGTAATAGTGTCTGCGTCTTAACTGATTGACTTAATATTTGACTTATACCTAGTTTTATCAAATTAAAAGCATTAAACTGATAGCTTGTTGTAGTCAAAGCTGACATATGTTCTTTGGCATGGAGCTAAGAAAATGCTTTTCCATTACTAATCCCCGCATGTAGGCTGACAAGTCATGTCACTCATAAGTGATATTTGGATCCATTAACAAGCCTGTGTCTTAAAGATAAAGTTAGATCCACGTTGAAATAGGTGAAGGACATTGAGTATCCATGGCCTCAAGAGTCTCAGGAAATTAATGAAGAAAATGCCCAGCAAGGCTGGGCGCGGTGGCTTACGCCTATAATCCCAGCACTTTGGGAGGCCGAGGCGGGTGGATCACAAGGTCAAGAGATGGAGACCATCCTGGTCAACATGGTGAAACCCTGTCTCTACTAAAAATAAAAATTAGCTGGGCGTGGTGGCACACGCCTGTAGTCCCAGCCACTTAGGAGGCTGAGGCAGGAGAATTGCTTGAACCCAGGAGGCGGAGGTTGCAGTCAGCCGAGATCGTGCCATTGCACTCCAGCCTGGGTAACAAAAGCGAAACTCTGTCTCAAAAAAAAAAAAAAAAAAAAAAATGAGGACATTAAGCAGGTCTTATAGGCATTTCCTGGGTTTCTAGTAAAGGCCTGTTAAGAAATGTGATTTAGGCCCAGGATGGCTTATGTCATTTGTAAATGAAGTCAAGATTAGAGTCTAACAGAAAGACAAATCCTGAATGATCTCACTTACATGTGAAATCTAGAGAAGTCAACTCATAGAAGCAGACAACAGCATGGTGGTCCCCAGGGACCAGGCGAAAGGGGGAATGGGGAAATGATGATTACAGGGTGCCGAATTTCAGTTAGAAAACAAATATGTTCTGGGGATCTAATGTATAGCATGGGTTGGAGGTATGAATTAATGTGATTTGTATATACATCGAATTGTCACATTGCAGATGTTGAATCTTTTCAATCTTTATTTGACAATTAAACATTTTTTAAATGTTAAAAGATTAGTCTAAAAAAACCATGAAAGGAAGGTGGCTTTTCCACTGGTCAGACATTATACCCAACAAGCCAGAGCTACAAACATGTCTTGCCTAATAATTGTTAGTTTATTTAAAGTCTGTTTTATCCAATTATTCTGTTTACTCCTGGGTGCTGTGATGCCTTCATTTAATTAATGAGATGAATTAGGGGTGGGAAACTATTTCCCAGCTCTGGTTAAAATGGCAAATGGAGAATAAGAGTCTAGTTTAAAGGAGTCACTGGCAATCAGTAACCCCCTCTCCTCTTCGTTTCCCTCTCCCTCAATGACGTAAGCATGGACACATGCCCCTTAAGTAAATGAATTTATGCTCAACCAAGAAACCCACTTTATGAAAATTCAATAAATATTGATTGACAAAGAAAGGCTGCCCAAAAATGTCTCTTTCCCTGTAATATCTTCCCTTACAGAGCATGCAGCCTTGAACAGCATGGGTCTGCACCTTCTCAGTGAATCAGGGCAGCAAGCCCTTGGGACCAGGGAGGACTCGTCCGTGGGGTGATATTCTCCCTGATCATATTGGATCGATTTTCATTTGAAGATCAAGATGTAAATGAAACCCAAAGAGGTTTATCAGATGCTTTTCCTGAAATAAAAACATTTCTTTTTTAAAAGAAAAACAGTAGAATACATTTTTATTACACAACAGTTTGTGTGGTTTAAACAATTTCTTTCATAGAGTACATTTTCACATTAGAGATTCCCACAGTGGGAAAAGTAACAATTTATCACTTAGAGTTTATATTTGTGGACAGATTGTTTTAGAACAAGTAAAACATCTTTGAGAATTAAGTCTCAGTTTAGAATTTATAATATTTGGATACATCTCCAAGGGGGCCTAATCTTTAAATGGAACTTCTCTATATTCAGAAGCTCTCCAAGATTTTCTTCCTAGGATTTAGAAATTCATGATATGAGAGATCAGCAGTTGCTAATTTTAAAGTTTCCGTAGTCTAGCTGGTGTCTACTGATGAGAGAGGGAAGTTTTCTAAAATTAAACACTGTCTAATTTTCTGCAAAGTTTTTCTTCATGAATTAAAAGTATTTCCCTCTATCCGTTATTCCCAAGGCAAATAGAGGAGAAATTTGATCATGTGATAGTAACAAAGCTGGATTATCTTTAAGAGATTATTAAATTAAAAGGCAAAAGCTCGTATTATGTTGTTTTACTGTGAGTCTAGTGAGAAGTTGGGAGGCAACCCCACCAGAATACAGACTTCAGTCTCACAATTTCTTGGACATGATTCTTCCCAAATCTTTTCCTCAAAGATTAAATTCTGTGCCGAGCACAGTGGCTCACACCTGTAATCTCAGCAATTTGGGAGGCCAAGGCAGGCAAATTACTTGAGGTCAGGAGTTCAAGACCCACCTGGCCAACATGGTGAAACCACATCTCTAATAAAAATACAATAAAATCAGCTGGGTATGGTGGTATGCGCTGGTAGTGCCAGCTAATTGGGAGGCTGAGGCAGGAAAATCACTTGAACCCAAGAGGTGGAAGTTGCAGTGAGCTGAGACTGGGTCATTGCACTCCTGCCTGGGTGACAGAGCGACACTCTGTCTTAAAAAAAAAAAAAAAAAAAAAAAGATTAAATTCTGGAAATAACCACGTGATTGAGAGATGTCTGTTCAATAGACTTCTCTGTTATTTCCTCCTTATTGTGAGGTGAATGGCACAAGAAAGCGGAGGCAAAGAGGCAGACACCAGTTTCCCTCTCCTTCAATAACATGGACAGATGTCCCTCGACTGCATAAATATATGCCTGGGTTTAAAGTATTCCATCAAGAAGGTCAGCGCTTCCACAGCGTGGCGTTGGCTTTGCAGATGCCCATATCGTGACAGCTGAACAGCACAGCCCAGCAAAGCTGAAGGCTGAAAGTGCCGAAAGACCTGCTTTGACAGCTTTCTGTGATGCACCCCCTTGAACACAGTCAACAACAATTTGTCCAGGGCCCCAGTGACTATGGGGAGGGAAGGCGGCAACCAAAAGTAAGGGTTCAAATAAGCAGCTGGGAGCAGGCCCAGGAGAAAACCCTGTCAGCCCTTTCACTAGTCCAGTGGAGAGACACCGCCTGGGAACCAGAATGGTGGCTCAGTGTCAGGTGAATGTGCTGCACCCCACCCCATCCTGGAGTAGGGTGGTTCTGAGGAAATGCCGAGACGTAAGCAGGTCTGACCACTGGGGTTCAGAGAAGTGGAGCTCGGCCACCCTGGGCACCAAAGAGGGCACTCAGCCACCTCGTTCCTGAGGGCTCCTGAAAACATTCCTATTGATATTTTGAACAAATGCTACTTTCCTAGGTAGACTGGTTTAATGATCAAGAAAGGAGGGTCCAGGAGTACTTTTTCCTCTTCCTCCAAAGGCTCTTAATGAAAGATGGCCATGGGTCATACCCCCTCTTATTCCCCAAGGATGAAGGTGTCCCTGCCTCACCATGACCAGTGGCTCTTGGCAGAGCCCTTTGATTGGCCAGGCCTTGGTGTGGTTTTGCAAACTGAAAAGATTCCAGTTTGCAGAGGAATCTAGTTTCTGAGGGGAGGTGCCAGACCATGGAAGGGATTGAAGCCCAGTGGGCCTCGATGAGACCTAGAATGGAAGCCTCTCAGAAACCAGGATCCCTCAGAATGACTTGCTGGTAGGGGTGCATACTGAAGATGCAAATCAGCACTGAGGAATCACACACCAGACAGGGACTGCTCACATTGGAGCAGCTGGGGTGGTGTGCAGGGACACCGACGAAATTCCTGCCCCATCTCATAGGCAGCCCTCTATGCTGCAGACACATCAACAGGAAGAGGAGCTGCTTCTGTGAAACAGAGGAACTGAGGGGAGGGTGTCAGCAGGAGGGTTGGTTTGCTTTTATGTCATGGGTTCAAGATAAAACCTTAGTGCAAACAACTAAATTAGTGTGCACCAAGTTTAATTGTTTCTTCTTTATGAAAAGTGAAAAGATATTCTGGAAATGCAAATGCCACTCCTTCCCCGGCCTCCATCTTTTTAACTATACTTTAGGAAGAAAATATCGAATGATAGATGAAAACCTCAGACCACCGTAATTCCAAAGGCAGGGCCTGAGATTTGTTCCCCTAGAACTGGGTTTAGAAAGCACTCTGTTCATTCAGTCATTTTTAGATGGGCTGGATCAAGCAAACACACAGTGGGCACCTGCTTGCAGCAGCTGGCTTGCTAAGAGCCAAGATTTGTCTCTGTCTGGAGTCAGTGTCCACCTGAGACGGAATGTGCATTTCAAAGCCCAGGGCTGACCTAATCAGATATAGAAGCTGAATCCAATTTCTCTTCACTGAATCTTGTTCATTCCTTTTGAAAAGAACATATAAGTCTAAATAATTCCTCTCTGTTCTGATTCATGTTATCTCTTCTCTTTTGCTGTGCATTCCTGTATTCCTAGAGTTAACATTAACCTGAGTGATTTTATATTTTATTTTATTTTATTTTATTTTTTTGAGACAGAGTCTCACTCTGTCACCCAGGATGGAGTGCAGTGGTGTGATCTTGGCTCACTGCAACCTCCGCCTCCCAGGTTCAAGCCGTTCTTCTGCTTCAGCCTTCCGAGTAGCGGGCCTACAGGCAGGCAACACCATGCCTCGCCAATTTTGTGTTTTTAGTACAGATGGGGTTTCACCATGTTGGCCAAGCTGGTCTCGAACTACTGGGCCTCAAGTGATCTGCCCACCTTGGCCTCCCAAAGTGCTGGGATTACAGGCATGTGCCACCATGCCCAGCCCTGAGTAGTTTTTAAAAGAGCTGTCTGCCAGGGGCGGTGACTCACGCCTGTAAGCCCAGCACTTTAGGAGACTGAGGCAGGCAGATCATGAGGTCAAGAGATCAAGATCATCCTGGCCAACATGGTGAAACCCCGTCTCTACTAAAAATACAAAAATTAGCTGGGCTTGGTGGTGCACATCTGTAGTCCCAGCTACTCGGGAGGCTGCGGCAGGAGAATTGCTTGAACCCGGGAGGCGGAGCTTGCAGTGAGCCAAGATTGTGCCACTACACTCCAGCCTGGGGTCTGGCGTTGGAGCAAGACTCTGTCTCAAAAAAAAAAAAAAAAAAAAAAAAATTAGCCAGGTATAGTGGCGGATACCTATAGTCCCATACTCAGGAGCTGAAGTGGGAGGATCCATTGAGCCTAGGTGGTCGAAGCTGCAGTGAGCTGCGATTGTGCCACTGCACTCCAGCCTGAGTGAACCTGTCTCAACAGAAATAAAGTGCAGACCCTGTCTCAAAAGAAATAAAAAATAAAAATAAATAAAAGAACTGTCTAGGAAAAGTCAGAGAACTTTGCAAAGAAAAAGCTTGATGAGCCAGTGTTCAAGTATTCACTTTCAGCTTCCTCTCCTTTGTGAGGTCATATCTCATAGTAACCTGTGCAGTCACTTCTCTCTCCCTAATTTTATTTCAACCCTGTTAAGGTTTCTCTCTGTGGTTCCTGTCCATTTCATGGATTCACTAATGATTGTAGTTCCTCTGTCATTGCACTACCCTTTTCCTCCATCTTCTGGCCACCTGTCCCTATCCAGCTTATCAATGTTTTATTTATCTGTTAGCCATGACTCCATCTTAAGCAGAAATGATACAAATAAGTGATGAGGATGTGACGCCCATAAATATACATCCTCCAAAAAGCTTTTGGGGCTTTTAAGATGGACATAAGGGTTTTATTGCAGGACTTTCAGCACCTGGCAATCATTAAACTTCTTTCTGTCCCTATGGATTTGTCTATTATGGACATTATATAAATGGAATTATATAATATATGACTTTCTATGGCTGCTTCTTCCACTCAGCGTAATGTTTTCAAGGTTCATCATATTGTAGCATGTGTGTGTCTATAATTCATTCCTTTTCATGGCTAATATTCCATTGCATGAATTTACCACATTATATTTATTCATCTTTATTGATTCATCATCAGTTGATGAACATTTGTTTCCATGTTTTGGCTCTCATAAGTAATGCTGCTATGAGCATTCATGGACAAGTTTTTGTGCAGATATATGATTTCCCTTCACTTTGATGTATACCTAGGAGTGGAATGGCTTGGTCTTATGGTAACTGTGTTTAACTTTTTGGAGAACTGCCTAACTGTTTTCCTAAATATATGAGGGTTGTGATTTCCCTGTGTCATCACCAACACTTATTATTGTCTGTCTTTTTTATCATAGCTGTGCTAGTGGGTGTGAAGTAGTATCCTGACGTGGTTTTGATTTGCGTTTCCCTCATGACTAATGATGGTGAGCATCCTTTTGTGTGCTTATTGGCCATTCGTATGTCTCCTTTAGGGAACTGTCTATTTAAGCCCTTTACTCATTTTTAAATTTGGTTCTCTTTTTATTGTTGAGTTGTGAGAGTTCTTTATATCTTATAGATATGAACCTTTTTAGATATATGACTTGCAAATATTGTGCTGATGTGTCTTTGTCTAATTTTCTCTTCTTTTGCCTTGGAAGAAGCAGGAAATCTGCTGAGGATTCCATACTGACATTCCAATTGCCCATGCTCTCTGTCAGTGTCCTTCCTCTCCTATAGGCTGGGCTTTCTCCACCAGACAAGCAAATAATTAAGTAACATTCCTGAAATGATAAAGAAGTGTACCCAAGTTATCTAGTGTGTAGAAATGGCAAGAAAGTGTATAAACATGAAAAAAGATTTCAATTAATTGAAAGGAATTTGGGAAAAGCTGTTACTCCAAATGTATAAAGACAAGGTAGGGAGATACTAAGAATAAATTCAGTTCAACATGAATTAAGCATACTGTGTACAAGACAACGCGTTAAGTATTGTGACAAAAACAAGACTTTTCTCTTTCAAGTGAGATTTATTGAGCACTTACTATAAGCCAGGCATGCATAGGCATGAACACTTAAAGGCACAGGCTTTTCTTGCCTCCCTGCTTGTCAACATCCTTTGAATCAAGATAGCAAGCTCCAACACGTGACCACATACACAAAGTCCCCTGACAGTTAATAGCAAGGCTCTCCACAATACGGGAGCTGAGTAGGTTCCCACAGGGTGACTGCAATTTCCCCCACCTTGACATCGTCAAATCCCATCTGCATGTCTGTCCATCCATCTACCCATCATCTCCAGCTCAGCCTGCCCAACCAGACCTGGCCTTCAAAAAGAAGACACTAAGCTCCTCCTTGGTGTATCCTTCCCTTCTTTATCTCTTTCTTCTCATCTTAAGACTGTATCTCAGTTTTCTAGTCCTAGTAATCACTGATTTATTCCCAAGGATTTCATTTTCTTCCTCTCTCGTGACTCAGCCTCCTGGGACTGCCCAGTCCAAAGCTCCTCCCTCTGAAAATCCCATACCCTTCCCTGGTTTTCTAGGACAGCCTTGCTGATCTTGGTTTGTGCAGCCACTTCCTTCCTGCTTGTTTGTCCTTGAGGTCTCTGCAGCATGGGCAGAGCTAAGGCCAGCTGGGGCTGCTGGCCAATGTGACCCTTGAAGCAGCAGAGCTTCCCCTATAAAATGAGATGAGACTCCAGGGTGCTTAGAAGTATTTATGGCCTAGAAGGGCCCTGGCCATCCACTCCTGCCTTTCACCGTTCAGACTAGGAGGCTGAGGGGCTGAGAACAGCAAGACAGGAAAATGGACAGTGCGGTAGTGAGTCTTTGTGTCCACACCCTGCTCTCTGCTGCATGGCCTCCACAGACAGCTCCAATCCTGACTCAGCCTCCCTTTCCTTCTAGCCTCTGTTCACCCTGTAGCCACCTTCTTTCCTTTTAAATGCATCATACATTCAAATGGCAGACAGGTACCTTTTAAAATGCATTGTTTGTGGAGCATCTCTAACGAGATGAACAGCAGGCTTTTGGAAAGGACGATTGAACATGCCATGCAGGAGGGCGTCACTCCATAGCATATGTCACATATGAAACTAGGGGGCACCTCCTGGATCCGCTGTGATACAGAAAGAGGAAAAAGGCAGAGCACCCCCTGAGGTTCCTTTGGTCTATGGAGGCATCTACGAGGGGTCATAGGTCTATTCCTGACATCTGCCATCCAGGCTGAGGCACAGTGACCCAGGGCTGAGCAGCGAGAGACCTGCCTGTCCAGGACAGGTCCTGGAAGTATCTGCAGAAATGGCAGAGGGAACTCAGAAGGCATCTGAGAAGTGGTTTCAGGGTGGCCTTCAATCAGGTCAGCACTGCAGCAAGACCCTCAGCAGGCAGAGAGCTGCCAGGGTGCCCCACTTGAGTCCCAGAGGATCACCTGATCCTGGAGATGAGCCCAGTGGGCCGTGGGGTGACCCTGAAGCCTTCAGTCTCAGCCCAGCTGCTAGCTCAGGGCCTGGGAGCAGGTCTGAGGCCAGCCTGATTCTGGAACCATCTGGTGGGCTGTGGTATGACTAAACCCTGCTCGGAAGCAGCCTAAGCCCAGGAGAACCACCTGATTCTCTTGAAAATACCAATTCTGGGCTCCAGCAGTCTCTGAAAATAAGGGCCTTGGGATCTGCACTTTCAAGGAACAGCAAGGATACTCCTGATGCACAGTTAAATAGGACAATTACGACATGAGAGAAAAGGACTTCTGATTTGAGGCTCACCGATTGGGGTCCTAAGCCCTCCAATTAATATCTGCCTGTCTTTGAGCAACTTAATTTGTCTGAGTCTCAATTTCCTTCACCCTAAATGGGAATGATAGTACCCTAAGTCCACTGTGGGGATAAAATGTTTCCATGTGTGTAAAGTTTTGAGCACATGCTCAGTACTAATAAATGGTAGGTGTGGTCAGTAACAGGTGTTTCTTCTGCACTGGACTGGGATGGCAGAGACCAGAAAAAAAGATGGAAACCAATAGTGCCCTATTTACACTGTACCCCTCCTATGTATAAAGGGAGGTACAGTATGTCATATACATAGTTATAGAAATAACTCATGTGATCCTTACAAGAGTCCCATGAGAGAGGTACCACTTGTTAGCCCCTTTTTAAAGATGAGGAAACTGAGGCACAAAGGGTGTGAGGGACTTGCACAGGAATCCACAGGTTAAATCCTCGTGGGGCTGAGATTCACTCCCAGGCAACCTGGTTCCAGAGCAGGGCTGTTACCCACTGTATTCCCTTCCTCTGTGGGATCAGCTGCATCCCAGAGGCGGTGAGAACCCCCATTCACGTTTCAGAAAGCACTGATTCAGAAGCTGCAGAACACAAATGCAGAAGTATTTTTTAAGTTGATTTGAGTTGTTCAACTATCATGTCCATTATAGGCTTGCACTGAAATAGAGGCAAGACGTGAAACTTGCTCTGAATGCGTGCACACAGGTCCATGTGGGCCACCTATTCCAATAAAGCATTCGTGTGGACAAATACTCACTGAGTATCTGCTGGGTAATGAGCCATGCTAAACACCGTCACGGATCAACGTGAAGAAAGCATCTGCCTTTGAGGGGAGGGAGAAGGGATAAGACGCACATGGAAATAAGCATCATTCAAGCTGCATGTCTTAAATCCTGCAAGTCATCGGCCTGCAGAAGATTGGAGAAGAGAGAGAAGCTCTTATTAGCCAGTCTACACCTCTTCCTGCTCTATCTAGTCCACTCTCAAGCCACCAGCCATATGTGCTAGCGACTCCCAAACGTGTAGTCCCAGCTAAGACCACTTATCTGAGCTCGAGACCCCAAGTCCACCTGCTTCCTAAGCACGTCAAACGCAGCCTCCTCTCCTCCCCAGAGGCCTCCTCCACCTGGGCTCCCCGTCTGCGTGGCTGTTTGGAGCAGACTCAGCTGCCAGCTGTGGCTCCTTCTCCCTCCCACACCCACACCCAGTCTGCAAGGCTCACCTGCCCTATCTCCTAGGCCTCTCCTGGCCCATTGCTTCTCTGCACCCCCGGGCCCAAGCCCTTAGCGTCACTCACTGTACTCCGAATTCTCCTGACTGGTCTCCCTGGATCAACCCATTCTCCATTCTAAAGCCAGAGGGATATTTTCAAAACACCTGTCTCATCATTCTATGTGTCCAGCTTAAAATTCTTCAATCTTTCCCATTCCTCTTAGGAGAAAATTCTAAAATCTTAACATGTCGTGTGAGGCCTAAATGGCCCACCCCCGCACGGTTCTCGCCTCGGAAATCACTCTGTCACCTTGTCTTTATCCTGGTCTCAGTGGCTTTTTAGCTCTTAGTCTGTGCAAATAATAGTAACAAAATGCCACAGACTGGGTGGCTTATAAACAATGGAGACGTGTTTCCCACAGTTCTGGAGGGTGAAAGGCCAAGGCTGAGGCACATGTAGTGTCTGGGGCGAGCACCTGCTCTCTGGTTCATAGGTGGCATCTTCTCGCTGTGCCCTCACATGGGGCAAGGGGCCAGGGAACTCTCTGGGGCCTCTTTTATTATAAGACACTAATCCCATTCAGGAGGGTGGAAAGCACTCTGTCTATTATGCTTTCCCTGCCCACCCCTTATCTGATTCCCACTCATTTTCTAGGGTTCAGCCTTCATTGACCCTCAGAACTTCACTGCCCCTCAGGATTCCATGCTGTAATAGCAGGTGATGAAATCATTAATTGCGTGTCAAGCTGTCTGGTGTGTGCATCTCCTGCTGGAATGCAGCTCACTGAAGGCCAGGACCACGTCTTTCTTGTTCTCTGCAGCCCTCAACAAGTGAAGGGCCTGGAGCACAGTGTGGGAATATTCAGGGGGGCGTTGAGGAAGGGCGTTTTCATTTCCCATTGCTGCTGTAAGAAATTGCCACAGACTTTGTGCTTTAGAACAGCACAGATGTATTCTTTTACAGTTCTAGAGGGCAGAAGTCTGAAAAGAGTCTCACAAGACTAAAACCAAGGTGTCGGCAGAGCTGCTTCCTTCTGGAGGCCCAGAGGAGAAGCCGTTTCCTTGCCTTTTCAGCTCCTAGTGGCCGCTTGCATTCCTTGGCACCTGGCCCCTTACTTACCTCACTCTCAGGGCTTGCTTATGTCATGCCATCTCCTAGTGCTCACTTGAGACTTCTGCCTCCGCCTAGGAGGATCTTCTGTTTGCATTGGGTCCACCGATAATCCAGGATAATCTTTCCCTCTCAAGATCCCCAACTTAATCACATCTGCAAAGTCCCTGTTGCCATATGAAGTTGCATTCATGTCCTCTGGGGATTAGGACATCTTTGGCATCTGGGGATTAGGACATCTTTGGGGGAGCTGTTATTCCATCTACCGCAGGATGGATGTAACAGTTTCAGTGGATTTGAAGTGGAGATAGAAACATCGTGATTTATTCTAATGTACACTACAACCCTCTTTGGTATGTTGGAGGTGTCATGATCGCACTTATTTATAATATAAATGTTTTAAATATAGAAATTGAAATGGCTCAAACACGTGTGAGATTCAATTGATGAAGATAAATTTTAATATATTCTCAGCATGTCAAAGTTATAAAGAAATGTGAAAGCTCAAAGGAAAGGGCTCACACATTGAGCCGTCTTGGTAGATGGTGCCTCGCTGCTCCGAGTGGACTGTTCAGCACGCCTGCTCCTCTCCTGTCTGAGAAGTGGGTCTGCATCCCCCCTTTTCTGGTCTTGTCTGTTGTGTGTGGCTGGTCAGTGTCTGTTGAATCACAACATTTGACACTGGATAAGAGAAAATTCCAGCCCAAGATGAGTAAGGAAATGTAATGGACCACTCTTCCAGTTACACACATACATTCATCCCTTGGTATCCATGGGCAGTTGGTTCCAGAAACCCTCCTCCAACCTCCGCACCAAAAGACACCAAAATCCATGGATGCTCAAGTCCCTGATATAAAATGGGATAGATGCATATAACCTACACATATCCTCCTATGTACTTTAAGTCATCTCGAGATTACTTATAATACCTAATACAATTTAAGTGCTCTATAAATAGTTGTTATACTATATTGATTTCTTATTTGTATTATTATTATTATTATTATTATTTGAGACAGAGTCTCACTCTGTCTCCCAGGCTGTAGTGCAGTGGTGCAATCTCAGCTCACTGCAACCTCCATCTCCTGGGTTCAAGCAATTCTCCTGCCTCAGCCTCCCAAAATGCTGGGATTGCAAGTGCATGCCACCACACCTGGATAATGTTGGCATTTTTAGTACAGATGGAGTTTTGCCATGTTAGCCAGGCTGGTCTCAAACTCCCGACCTCAGGCGATCTGCCTGCCTTGGTCTCCGAAGTGCTGAGATTACAGGTGTGAGCCACTGCGCCTGGGCTATTTGTATTATTTTTTATTTTGTACTGTAGCTTTTTATCCTAAATATTTTCAATCCATGGTTGGTTGGATGCATAGATGCAAAATCCATGGATGTGGAAGGCCAACTGTATGTGCAAGGCTTCTGAACAACACGCATTTCATTCAGAGAAACTTAGGGAAGTCATGGATGGGAACATTGAATTGAGGAGTAAAAGAGACATCAACTGCCTGAAAATGGGCAAGCGTCATTCAGAGTCTCAAAAAGCAGAGGTTGGGAGGATCTGTGGGTGAACACAAAGAACTTACACAATGATTCTGGAAAAGATGGTTTCTGTGCCCTAAGAATAAGAAGACGTGACCACCTAACAGGCAGTATTGTTGGGAAGAATGTCATGTCAAAAGACCATCCCTTTCTTTTATAGTTTTCCTGTGATGACGAATCAGGAGACTATTGTGGATTTCCCTGAGGCATTTGAAGAAACTTGCATGGTCATATTGTCATAGGCAAGATGGAATAATGTAAACTGGGGAATAATAACTTGGGCAGATTGATATTTGTTTATTTCTCTTGTATCTAATTTCACTGTGGTGGATGTGAAACTGCAGATGAATGAACAGCTGGGTGAATGACCAAAAGGGTCTATTAGTAAGGCGGGTTTTACTGAACTCTATGTAGGAGGTTTCTGGTTCCTTGACCTTTTGCAATATCCTGAAAAGTGGTGGGAAAGCGTTCTGGGAGCCAGAGGAAGGAGTCTGGGGTTGAACTGATTGGAAGCTTGATACAGTGAGAGACGTGGAAAAATACATATTTGGGAGACATAGAAAATTGTCAAGAGAAGTCAATGTCATAACCAGGAAAATGGTGCCAAGAAGGGTGAACAAAACTGGGAAAAAATTAACTAGGACAGTATGAGGTATTATACTGGCATGCTGTAAAATAAGATAAAAATTAAATTAAAAACAAGATAATAAAATAGACAAGCTTTTTCTGTGCCCTAAGAATAGGAAGAAGTGACCACCTACAGGCAATATTGGTTGGGAAAGATGTCATGTCAAAAGACCATTCCTTTCTTTGATAGGTTTCCTATGATGATGAATAAGAAAACTATTTTGGATAGCATCCCTAGGAGGATGGAGTAGAGGGTGGTGGAGGTGAGATGCCTCCCCAACCTTGCTCACCTCCTGCTGGAGTTTCGAGGGCAGTTCTAGATCCCATAGTTTAACAGGGACATTGACAAGCTAGGATGTCTGAAAGCAGCCAGCCTGGAAAGGGGCAGTCTCAGGAACAACACAGTGCTTTCTGCAGATGCCGGAAGGGCTAGCACCAAACAGGAGAATCCTATTTGTTCTGGGGTTACCCTGGTGAACAGGAGTAAATCTGGCAGTGGAAGCTACAGACCTTACCATTTTCCTCTCTGCTGCCATTGCTCTTGCCTTCAGCACTGTGTGGAGGGCGCATCCTACACTCCAGCTTCTCCAGCCACGTTCTCACCACCCACACTCCAGATTTGCTAGCAAATGCACCACATCCAGAATTTCCATTCCAAGACTCCTACTCTGTATCCTTCTTGCCTGTGCAACCCTCCTGCAACATGCTGGGACCACATTGAACTGCCAACGCTTTGCCCCCATCACAGTCCTCCCACCCGTCAGCACATCCTGGCTCCCCTTTCTCTTTGCCCAGGTTAGACTTCATGGTCTATGTTTACGATTGCCCTGAGACCACCTACACCTCCTCTGACCCTTTTGCCTCCTGCCTGGCCATACCCAAACCCTACTTCCACCTCCTCTGTTCCTGCACCCAGGTGGTTCAGGTCTGCCCAGGCAAACCAGGTGGCCGAGCTGAGGCTGCCCTTTTCAATTTATGACCGAATCCTCCCATGCATTCTCAACATTCCTAGAAAATGCCATTTCATTTCCCCAGTAAGATCACTTTTTTAAAGAACAAACCTAAGCATTCCCCTTCATTCTCTCTCAGTTGCAGATGACACCCATACTTTTTTGACACAGTACAAAATCATAATAGGCAACTCACTCCTCTCCCTCCACTAAGTTGAAAGATTTACCTGCATTTCCACCAGTGGATCTCAAACAGGGAGCTGGGAGACTCCTCCCCAGGGACATTTGGCATGTCTGGAGACCTTTTTGGTTGTTACAACTTGGATTGGGGTAGGGGTGCTGCTGGCCTCTAGCGGATAGAGCCCAGGAACGCTGTCAAATGCTCGATTATGTGAAGGACAGCCCCTCACCTCAAAAAATCATCCAGCCAAAATGTCAGTAGTGCCAAAGTTGAGAAAGCCTGGTCTACACCTGCCTTCCATCTGTCACTATCTGGCTGTATACATCAGGGAGAGACAAAGCCTAGTGACGTGTCTCAAATGCTTCTATCGGCATTTGGGATAGGACAGTTCCTTGTGTAAGATCGTCCTATGCAATGGAGGACATTTAGAATTCCTGGCCCCTGGCAGGGTGCAGTGGCTCCTGCCTATAATCTCAGCACTTTGGGAGGCCAAGGTGGGTGGATCATCTGAGGTCGGGAGTTCAAGACCAGCCTGGCCAACATGGCGAAACTCTCTCTACTAAAACTACAAAAATTAGCCAGGCATGGTGGTGTGCACCTGAAATCCCAGCTACCCAGCAGGCTGAGGGAGGAGAATCACTGGAACCCAGGGGGCAGAGGCTGCAGTGAGCCGAGATTGTGCCACTGCACTTCAGCCTGAGCAACAGAGCAAAACTCCATCTCAAAAGTTCTCCCAGTTGAGAACCATTATACAATGATGGTGATTTTATCATTCACAGGATTGGGTGGTCCAATCCATTTCCTTTTAGTGTGTGTGTGTGTGTGTGTGTGTGTGTGTTTGAGTTTGAGACAGGATCTCACTGTGTCACCCAGGCTGGAGTGCAGTGGCATGATCATAGCTCACTGCAGCCTCGATTTCTTAGGCCCAAGTGATCCTCCTGCCTCAGCCTCCTGAACTAGGACTACAGGTGTGCACCTCCTGCCCAGCCAATTTTTTCTATATTATACAAAATCAAAGTAAGGTCGAACAAATATTTTGATGTCATTTGCTCAGTATGTTTATATATATATTGGTATTGTAAGGTTGGCTGCCTCACCGGGAGCTCGGACACGCCCATCCCTCCCTAAGCCTGGAAACTACATCACCATTCTGCGCTTACCTGAGCTCCGTCACGTAGCTTCCCTAACGCCCACTTCTGCACTCCCCACCCAAATCTGCACTCGGCACTTAGCCCGCTGAAAAACCCCGCCGAAATTTGAAAAACCCTGCTTCCAATATCCAATCGATTGCCCCATGCTTTGCTTCCCAGTATCCAATCAATCGCCTCTAATGCCCGTGCTCTGAAAATCCCACCTACCTACCAGTAGCAGCTCGCCCCGACCAAGCTCTGTTTCCCAATACCCAATCAATTACCCTATGCTTTGTCTCCCAGTGTCCACCCAATGGGCTCTGACCCCTATAAAACTCCTTGCCCTGAGAAGTTGAGCGCGACTTCTCTGGCCCCCCCCTTTCCGGACCACAGAACCTCGCCCGGGAGCTTAATAAATTGGCATTTAATTTTCCTTAGCTGATCTCAGTTTCCTCATTTTAAACTCGGCAATATTCCTTACAGGTATAACTTCCTAAATCCTCAAAGAACATAATAATACATCCTTTCCTCTAAGATTTTTCTTTACCACTGAACACAAACACATAAAAATAAAACAGACTTTTAAATAGACTATCAAGATATAAGGTGTGGGAAGGTTATATGTATTTTTAGAAAAACGCATCCCTTATGAAGCTCTTACAAAATCATAGCCCATAAAAATATGAGTGTAAAATAAATTGTAGCAAGAGGAGGATTACTTATCTCAGATATTAACTATCTGGAAGGCAACCTTCACATTTAATTGAAGATCATTTGAATACAAGAGCCCTGTTTCTTGTGTCCTTTATGACTCCGCAGGTCATGTAATCCACTCTGTTGCATACAAAGTGCTGTGACTGATCATTCTCCCGATTCAGAAGCATTCTGGAACCCGGATACAATGGGATCCATGCCTGTGGGCATGAAACCCACCCCCTAAGAACAGAGCCTTTTAATATTTTGGTCCCTTGACTCCCTGGATTGAATCTTCACATACCATATTAGTATCTGTTATAGGAAAAATAAAAATAAAAAGGTTAAAAATCGAGATCATCCTGGCCATCTCTACTAACTCCATCTCTACTAAAAATACAAAAATTAGCTGGGCGTGGTGGCATTCGCCTGTGGACAGGCGTGGTGGTGAGCGCCTGTAGTCCCAGCTACTTGGGAGGCTGAGGCAGGATAATCGCTGGAACCCAGGAGGTAGAGGTTGCAGTGAGCCAACATTGCGCCACTGCACTCCAGCCTGAGTGACAGAGCAAGACTCTGTCTCAAAATAAAAAAATAAATAAATAAAAAGAAGCAGCCCCTGGCTGGGTATGCAAGCATTTCACCCAGCAGAGGCCACCTGTTGAGTGCTGGGTGGGCACCAGGGCATCTTTGATGAGTGAGTACAGTCAGGGTCAGAGGGCAGACGTTAGGACAGCTCCTGCCACTCTCCACCAGGGTCCTTGGGCAGGTAGGACATCCCTCTGGGCTCCCCAGGTGGCCACTGTTAGAGCATGGATCAGGTTTTTCTGGTTCTACCCTTGAAACCTGAATCCTCTTGGTTTACAAGCTGCCCATCCTCACAGGGCATGGGTGGCCAACTCTAAAGTCAGGTGAAAAGGGAAGAAATACCCAAAAGAATGTCCACTGGCCTGAAGGAGACCTGCAATCAGCACAGCCCATGTCCTTCAGCTCCTAGGGTCACCCACACCAGTGAAACACAAGGAAAATAAGTAAGCTCACTCAAGTTGCAGGAGGTAGAGAGCCCAATGGACCACCACCCCACGACGCTTCTTTACGGCCTTTATGAAAAATAGTTCATTGATCGCTATTAATACATCTAACATTAGGTGGGCATGTCTCTACCACATCTAAGAACAGAGACAAACAGAGCTCCAGAAACATGAAGCCCTGTAATTAGTGAGCAACCTTTCAGTTGAAAGAAATAGAAAATTAAGCTCAAACAGACTTAAAGAATTGAGAAATTCAACAGTTCACTTAACTGAAAAATTCAGAGGTAGGCTTTTCTTAAGGGCTAAACAATGTCAACCAAATGAGACTTTTTCCCGCTCCCTCTCTCCTGTGGTGTCTGTTTCATGTTAAGGGTGGCTCCACTGTAATCCAGTGTGGCTGCCCTCCAGGTACAGATGCTCCTGTGTTTAAGTCCAACAAAAGTGAGCACCTCTCCAGGTGGACTCCCAAGAAAGTTAGGGGGTTTCCACCCCAGAAGTCCTCAGCAAGTAGCTCCTTGAGCTTTCGTAACCAAACTTGCTGTTGTGCCAGTGCCAGTCCCTGAATCCATCATTACAGCCAGGGATTGGAATTTGCTGTTTGGCTTAGGCAATCCAGGTTCTCAGGACCTGGGGATGGATGGACTAAGGTTCCTGAAGCTGTGTGTGAAAGGGAAGTAGATGCCTAAACAATAGATGAGATCTGGCCGGGCATGGTGGCTCATGCCTATAATCCCAGCACTTTGGGAGGCTGAGGTAGATGGATCACAAGGTCAGGAGTTCAAGACCAGCCTGACCAACACGGTGAAACCCGTCTCTACTAAAACTACAAAAATTAGCCAGGCATGGTGGTGGGCACCTATAATCCCAGCTACTCAGAAGGCTGAGGCAGGAGAATTGCTTGAACCCGGGAGGCAGAGGTTGCAGTGAGCTGAGATCACACCACTGTACTCCAGCCACTCCAGCCTGGGTTGTCACCCAGACTCCGTCTCAAAAAAAAGAAAAAAACAGATGAGATCTGTTACCCAGAGGAGGGGCAATAACTCCTACAGCCCCTTTTTACCAAAGTAGCCTCTCATCAATCGACAGCGTGCATCAGGGTCCCCAGGGTGCTCAGAGTCCTCTCTACTAGCTGGTGTTGCATTTGCTGGCCATTTCAGGGGTGTTGCACTCCTGTGACTAAGGGTGGGGCTACCATCCAACTTCCTTTAGATGCTGTATTCATTTCCTATTGCTGATGTAAAAACTTACCAAAAGAAGACATACATGAAGCCAACAAACATATGAAAAAATGCTCATCATCACTGGTCATTAGAGAAATGCAAATCAAAACTACATTGAGATACCATCTCACGCCAGTTAGAATGGCGATCATTAAAAAATCTGGAGACAACAGATGCTGGAGAGGATGTGGAGAAATAGGAACGCTTTTACACTGTTGGTGGGAGTG